>AYEL01091268.1:0-64386 GCA_000484575.1 Olivierus martensii
ATAACACTACAAAAGGCATCACTACTCAATACATGCAACATAGTAAGAAAGTTTCTCAGCAACACAGACAGTTAGTTAATATACAACTAAAACATCTCAAGTAACTATGTCTTGACTCTTGTCCGACATAGCACTTTTGCTCCGGAGTTATTTCGTGCTCACATTGACATACCCCAATATAATAATAATATTTTTCTTTATTGGAGTTATTTTCATATTTTCATGTTGTGAAGAATTGTTTATTTTACTTAATAAACTTTGAATTATATAAACAACATTGCTATTTTTGTACTTTTATTCCCTGGATATCAATAGATCACTATATCGCTCCTTTTGAGTTTGATTTTTATTGAATTTTAAATTTCCATTGTTATCAATAAATATTTTTAGGTTTTTTTCCCTTAAATTTTATGTTCCAAAATTAGGATGAATCTTCTATGATAAAGTGTATTATAAACTGACAATCTGACTTATATTAATTTATATTATAAAAATAATTATAATATACATTTTATTAAGGTAATATTGTACAATATGATTATTTTTGACAGATCACTTGTAAAGTTTTTCCTCCCCATCTAATCAAAAATTTTTACATAATATTTTTGCTAATAGTTTCTGATTAGTAACTAATTATTATAATACATATTCTAAAAATTGATATCTTTTGAATTTAAGAATGTTAAATTTTAGAAAGTTCCTGCAATAATTTATTAAATTAAAAAAAATATTTTTCTTTAAATTTAAAGAAAAGAGAAAGGAGTGGCAGTAATAAAACAATGAAAAGTACCATGCCTTTTTAATGGTGGATCTAGTTACATTAGTATTTTCTTAATTTTTGACAAAAATAAAATGAAAAATGAAGTAAAATATCAACAATTAATAAAAAATATTGCTTATTTCAATAGAATTAGGCAAAATTTTCATATTATCTATATTTTTTTAAAATTTAAAGATATTAGTTTCTTCTATAAAAATTTATTTTTTGCAAAAAATTTCAGTAATTAACTTCATTTCAACATATAATCAGAACAATATAAACACAGCAATCTAGAATATAAAGAAAGAAGGGAAGAAAAAAAGCTGATTTTCCAAAAAATGCTCAATAATATAAACTTTTGTAAAAATTTTTTAAAATAGGAAATTTTGGCCAGAAAACATTTAGAAACCATGATCAGAAACTCGTTATGCTGCTTTTTCAAAAACTCTAATGCACAACTGCAATAAACCAATTAGGACCAGTCAAACTGCAGTTGTAAAATTTTAATCTTTGTTCCCGCCATGAACAACAACAACATGCAAAGGGTTTAAAACATTAAAATTTTGATTCTTTAAATAATTAAATATAATTTGTACTTACATGCAGAAGTTGAAGTCCTCTATGGGCAGAGTTTTCAACACTAGAATGTTTAGCAATTTCTTCTCCTTTAAGAAGAGAATTTGTGACATAAAAAATTAGCTGTTTTATTCCATTGTGATCAATCATAACAGGAGCAACACGTTCTAACAATTGTTTGATGGTCATATAGAAACTATTCATTTGAACAGGAGGTCCTACTGATTTTAAAATTTCTTTCTATGGAAAAAATATAAGATTTAACAAGAAAATTTATTAAAAATATTTTAATGCAAAATAAACTTTTTAAATTAATAATAATTTTTAATTCGTTTTTATTATAATCTTTCTAATTTACCATTTTTAAATAATTTGTTATATTTGGTTCCATATTGTTCAAATTAAGATTGAAAAATTAAACAATTACAATGATAATGTATTTAAATGATCCATTGAAAAAATAAACTACTTAACACTTGTAACTAGAGTTCTCATTAAATACAGCACTTATAGCAGTATATAAAAAATTGGTAAAATCAATGCCAAAATGCTTACAAAGTATTATCGCAGCTAAAGGCCTAGCAACAAAATATTAAGAACATGTTCTTACAAATTTCTTTGACTTTTGGTTTATCGGTCAAATAATTTTGCAAGACCACATTCTTTAGTTTTGACATTAAGTTCTATGTAATTGATTCACTATAATTTGAAACGTTGCATTTTTTTTAGATTCTTATTTTATACATATTTTTGTAATAAAATACAAATATTTCTCTTTCTACTATGATTATTTACATTTTTGCTTGCATTTTGCTATACACAACGGGTCTGGTCGAATACTTATGAGAGTGACTGTAAGTCAATTTATATATAAGCTTGCTTACAAATTTCAATACTCAGGATAATATAATATTAATTGGAATAAACAGATAATTTTTTTTATAAATTTAAAAATTACAAATTCAGTTTGCTATCAAAACATGGAAACTTACAAGCATCAGACTTGTAACTTCAGATCATGCTGCAATGCAAAATGAAAGATGGATGAGGAACAGGGCACATTCATTATTGCAACATGTCTAGTTGCATTTCTCAACAATATGATTTCATTGATGTATTTGCTTAACAGAAAATATCAAAGAAATATTAAAAATTTCAATCATTTTTTGAATCTCAACAAAATTATTTAACAAAATTTAATAAACAATAAAAAAACAGAATTAAAATATGCACAGGACATTTTGCTGCAATTTGACAGGAGTAGAAAGCTGAACAGCACATATGCAATTACTGGAAGTGCAAATCTGATGTCCAAAATCAATATAAAATACTATCCATATTTGCTAAATAAATTATTAGAAAATATATAAATTGTTACTCATAAACATTGGAGATCACTATATTTCCATTTAATATTAACTAATGATAAAGGAGAGACTGCCATGTTTACTTTCAAAAAGATTGTACACATTTCTGATTTTGTTTTTGAAGTATTTAATAAATTATTATTTTCATATGCATTTAAATATGAACATTAACGTATATCCAGTGCTGGCACTGATATATGAGGCACCTTTGTGTAGAAACTGATTTTGCATCCCTGTAATAAATTATTTAATTTTCAAAACTACATTATTATTTTATGATCTGATTTATGTGTTAAATATTTGCAGGGGCAACTCATGACTTGAAATCATGGGAGTGCTGCAATTTTCGAAACATGCATACACACTGTAAATAGAATATATTTGGATAAAATTAGTTAAAAATAAAATATATTATTCTTGTTTTGTTTTATGAAAAATTATACAGTTTAGTGTAATTTACATTGTTATGTCTTTAATTGTAATATTCAAATATTTAAAGAGAGAGAGTAAACATGAAAGCACTACTATAGATCATTGAGCACTACCAACATGCTACTATTAACACAACCTGCATATAAACAATAGTGGAACTGCATGAAGGACAGTGCTGCTTTATACTACTAGTTCTCATCCATGCATGTCACTATGACTTGCATGAGTAGCAATATGGCACTATAGTAAACACAGTGCCACTAGCATCCTTCGCTTTCCTAAATGATGCAATATAGATTATTATTATTTTTTATATAAAATAAGATAATTGTATAGGGTTGTTGATGATAAAATTAAATATTAAAAGCAAATATAAATAAATAAATAAAGATATAAATATATCAAGAAAAATTGGAGGTGCCGCAATTAAACAGTGTCTATGCATGAACCGCCTCTGAATATTTGTACCTACCAAGGCAGCAGGACATTGAATCAAAAAATAATGATGATATATCCTGAAAACTAAATGAAAAGGATGAATAAATGAAAGCATTCCTAGCACTTATTTATTAAAAATATTAATTACTTTTAAAAAATTAATTTTTTTTCATTGTAGATTTTTTCCAATCATTTTTGGCACCCCTTATAGTTTAACACCTTTGTGCAGTACACAACCTGCACACCCACTTCCGCCAGCCCTGAATATATCCTCATATTTTTAATAATAGAATTGAGAAGAAATAGATATTCGTTAGAAATGAATATGGCAAACCTTGTGGCTACCAAAGGATTCCTACTAATGTGAAGAGAACACAATGTGGCTGTTTTATGTATTCTCAATCCTATTTCTACAGTATCCATATATTTTTAATAATGAAATCAATAACATAATGATCTTTGTTGGGAATAATCATGTTGAATCTTACTAATTCATTAAAACTTTTCAATTTTTAACTACTCCATGTATATGTTCTCTTTTATAAAAAGTTTTTTTTTTTAATTTTTTTAACCTTATACACAAGTATACATGTATTAGATATTATAAAATATTTTGTTATAGAATTTATGTCAAAACTAGCAATATTAAAATCTTACTAATTCATTTTATAATATAAGTATATTTATATCTTTATTAGAAGAGATGTTTAATTAAAAATTATTTTTAGGTTCATGGTACAGCTCCAGATATTGCTGGACAAGATAAAGCAAATCCTACTGCCTTGCTTCTTAGTGCCATTATGATGTTACGGCATATGAAATTAAATGATTACGCAAACAAAATTGAAATTGCTTGTTTTGAAACATTGAAAGAAGGAAGGGTAATTAATAATTTTTACTGCTCTCATTAATTTTCATATAAATTAAATTTTATTATTTGTGCAGAGAGATTTTTTTTTATAGCTTAGTCAAAATCATGATTTTTATACACTGACAGGGGAAACATTAGTGTCATTCTCTGGATGAGACTATTGTATATGACATTATCAACCAGCACTTTAAAAGAAAAAAATTTTTAAAAGATGTTTTTTTTTTCTTTTTTCAAAATGTTTTAAAAATTTAAAAAAAAAAATGTTTGAATTGTTTTTCATTTTTTCTAATGCATACATTTTTAAAATGATTTCAACCCATATACCAAAATTGTTCCTTACATAAGTGGGACAATTCAAATTATATATCCTATCAAAGTTCTATTTTTATATATAAATATATTTCAATAGTATAAGTCTTTGAGAAAATTTTAAATATGTGATCAGGAGAATAAGGTAACCAAAAAGCACAGTTAATGATCCTTTTAACAAACACTATATAAGTAACAAATCATAATTGAGCCTATTATTTTTAATTAATTAATTAATAAAATAAAAATTAAATAATAAATAAATGTTTAATTATTAAATAATAGATGGCACCATCTTAGCTTAAATTTAAAATAATTAATTATTAATTCAATAGATGGTGGCACCATATTAATAAATAATTAATATACAGTAATACCTCAGAGTTACGTAATAGGTGGGACTGGGAAGTATAACGTAAGTCAGGGAACCTACAGATTTCCAAATCTAATTTCAGGTACATATGTCTTAAGTTCTTAACAGGCTCTTTATTACCAAGAAAACAACAAATTATAAAAATCTATAATATGTAGTTGTACTTAAAGACTCTTAATCAACAAGTCAGAAAATGAAATATGTACAGTTGGTTCCATAAAGTTTTGTACCTAAGCGGAAGGTGTTTGGCTTCCTTCCAATAGTTCAATGCAATGTGATTCATCAGTTCAGGCAAATCATTTGAACTCTACGAGTATCAGATGATTCCATTAACTGTTGTCGTAGCAACGGGGGTGGGTAATTTTAATTGCATGTGTTAATATTTTTGTCTGCAAGATGACTTTGGATGTTCTGTAGGGAATTTTTGTTTTATTAATAATGAACTAATCTATTTTGTTATTAATGAAACAAAAATGGTGCATATTATCACTAATATTACATGCGCAATCAAGAGATAAGTTGTTATACCACTCGCTATTGAATAAAACAAGAGTGACAAAGAGGTGTATCAAAGTCATAATCCTGAAACATACGTTTTCGGTGTATTTGAAGTTTATGTTATTTACGGTAATAATGCCAAAAGCTGTAGATAATAGCTAATTATATACTTGAAGAGTATCTACATATGGAAATTATTTTCATGTAGTTTACACCATTTACAGAAAACATTCTGGTTTCTAATAATGGCATTTTATTTTGGTTTAGTCTGAACAATCTCACAGTTGGGTAACTGTGGGCTATGAGTTAAACATCAATTGTAATATATTTATTTCTGCACATTTGAAGTTCATAGCAATTTTGAATTATATTTGGGTTTATTTGGATCATATTTTACCTAGCTAGGAAATTTCGGTAACCTTATAATACAGTAGAAAGATATTTAGCTTCTTGTTCATTATTAATGGAAAATTTGGTTTATGATTGTTAATAATATGAATAATATATATTGTATTCATACTATTAATGAAGATCAAATGTTTAATAGAACAAAATTACTTTATTATATCACTAAATTTTCTCACCAGTTAACTTAATCATCATCAGAAAATAACAAATTGGAATGCCTGATTTGATCAATAATTTTATTCATACTTTCTATTATTTTCTGTAAAAATGCAGTTTCTTATATTTTTAACAATAAATACGATTTAAATTGAAAATTTTAAAATCCTTATAATGTAATGAACTACATATATCTGGAAGCGATATCCATTAAATATATAATAAAAATTCAAGGCTTATATAAATTATAATATTAGAGTAAATAGTACCGGTAACTTTAAAAATGAAATTACTTAATGCTATTAGAAATGATAATAAAATTATATTTTGCTTTTTTTCTTAAATATAGTAAATAAACTAGCACGAATTAGTTATAATCCTTCTCGTTCAAATTTAGGCAAACTACAATGTTTTCACTAAAACACGTGACTACGACGTCACGTGAATTTTGTCCATTGTAGAACACAGCGTAGCTAGATAATACTAGCTTATCGGATAAAAGGGTGGATAAAGAGACCAATACTCGATAGTAATTCTTAAAAAAATGCTGATAGCTAATGACGCAGTTATATGGAATTTCTTAAATGATTTTATGTTTTGTTTTTCCGAAAGATGTTTAAACCTATCAATATTAGAAAATATTAAAAGATTTTAGCAAATACCGGAGTTTAATAAATGTAAAAAAGAAATTATTATGTAGTATCTAGTTTATTCAAACTTAAAATATAAAATAAAGCGAAGTCAGAAAATTTATTTTTTAAATTTTAAAGCATCTTTTAGAACCTCAGATGAACACATCACCATATTGCACATTTGTCTGGAAAATGTTTAAACCGTTTATATTTTAATTGCATTGTTTAAAATTTAAACACAAACTAATATGTTGACCAAAAAAAAAAAAAATAATGTTTCTCCAAACAAGATTCGAACTCGGCTCCTCGGAACAGTAGGCAGACGCTCTACCGATGCTGCTATCAGTCTCTATCGCTTATTCTTGTCAGTTTAGAGCACGTGACGAGCACATCCCGCACGTATACTTCCCTCCCTATTCTCAGTCACAACAGACAAGTCCATTTAAAACTGCCTTGAATCTCGGTAGAAGTACCTGACTTTACAATTGATCAACTTCCGGTGAGCTTAGCCCCTACGAGGTAGGTTCAAAACTTTATGGAACCAACTGTACATATATATGTTACCATCAAAACCTGAAATTAGTTAAAACCCAATTTGCCAAGTTGAAACTAGTTGGAACAAAGTCTGTTCATGAATACTAGTATTAACTAGTCAATACTAGAATTTGCTACATTTGTTAGAAACTTCTGATTTTCACTAAAACTTCTCTAATTAAAACTCGATATGATCAGTGAAAACTAGTATTACCTAAAATTTCTTTTACGAGGATAAGACTGATATCTTCCTTAATCATGCAATCATGCATTAGGGGAAAAATAAAAACCTAGTAACTGAAATCAAAAGAAATATATTTATGATATACATTATTTGTTTCTGCATGGAAAACTGTTATGACATTTAGAGTTGCAGAGAATTCTTTTCTTCTTGCACAAGCATCTTTTCAAAATGCAACCTTTCTCACAAACATGTGTGAACCCTTGTGGTGCCATTGCCAGTTTCCTAGCTGCCATCCTCAAAGTAATATCTGTATCTGGTACCTCTTTGGGTATCAGGAACTTCTCCCGACAAACGTCAAAAGATATTTTTTCATAATCATATTTTGGGCATTCTATAAATAGTAACAAATACATACAAATCCTACCTGCAATATAATTTTTTTCCATCTTTAATTCCGATCTTGTGCAGATCTTCATTTTTTTCAGCACAATTCCAATGATATTTCGAAAATCTGCCTTTGTTCTGTCCATATCCAGGATTGGGATTATGACATTATCTCCTATTTCAACAGGAGGGTGGATGGCATTGGAGATACATTTCATTTTCTTGGCCTGTTTAGACAAATTTTCGTGAACTTCTCTCCTGGCTGATGGGATGTAAACTCCACTATGACCAGCCTCATGTTCTTCTTCAGCAGGCATCTTAGCTTCATTCTGTCGCGCATTCATCTCCTCAATACTCTCTGGAATTCATCCTCATCTTCAATGTTTTTGAGAACATCTGATGGCAATGCTGAAGTCGCGAGTCCTATTCTTGGATCTATCGCAAACATGGCTCGATAGGGCAATTGTTTTATTCCAGAATGAAAAGCTTGGTTTTTCATAAACTAAACAAATCAAAGGCCTATAACTAACTGCTTTTAACTAGTAAAAACTGTAAATAATTGCAAACAAAGCAATTTTTCTGTCAATTCCAGTTTTCCCTAAAATGTTTTACAAGGGGGAGATTCAGACATTCGGGTCACCGATTTTTTTTTAAATTTAGCATACTTGTAGTAGTCCCCTAGGACAATATAAAGTGTGAGCAATAAAGTGCACAACTCAAGCATTGTCATGAAAATCGCACGAGAAGTTTCATACTGAGTTAATATATTCTAAAATTTAATTATTTTTCGAATGTCTCAGTAGCGTAGTGGTTGAAGTTTTGCTTTTATAATTGCATGATCACTGGTTCAATTCTTAGCTTTGACAATTTTTTTTATTTTTATTTATTTTCGGTTTTTATATATTTTTGTCAATAGATGATGCAACTTTCTATTCTGTAAAAATATTAACTTTCTGACTGCAAAATGAGTGTGGTGCATTTGAAAATTACTTCTCTCGGCATTTGTAACAAATAAAAGCTATTCCGAATGACTTTCATCGATAAAGTCTTTAACAATCATTGAATGTAATAAAAACCAAACAATGTTTATCAAAATTCAAGTTCCACGAGGTTGAAGTTGATTCACAGTTAACGAACGATATAGGCCAGTTAAGAAGCCGAAGATGTATTGATTCACAATTAACAAACGATATAGGCCAATTAAGAAGCCGAAGATGTATGATTTCATTTCATTTAAAACAAAACTAAAATTAGTGAATCTAGCTAAAAAATTATCCACTTGGAGTTTGTATACTGTTCATAGAAAAGGTTCTCCTAAATTATTAAAGAAAGATGGGAAAAAATAGCAAAATTGGAGGAATATTTGCCAATAAATATGCTATTATCAATAATTATAAATTAGTATTAATAGTTAATTATTACAAGTTAATATTCTTATAGAATGGAAAGTGGCATCATCTGTTGACAGAAAAAAATATATATATCAGTATATACATAAAATATTTAAAATAAATAAAAAAATATAAATAACTGTATTTATATAAAACGATGTAAGAGAAAAATAATAATAATAGAATAAATAAATAAAAATAAAAAAAATTGTAAAAGCTAAGAATTGAACAGCAATCATGCAATTATAAAAGCAAATCTTCAACCACTGCGCTACTGAGACATTCAAGAATAATTAAATTTTAGAAAATATGAACTCAGTACGAAACTTCTTGTGCGATTTTCTCGACAATGCTTGAGTTGTGCACTTTACTCTCTTGCGATTTTCTCGACAATGCTTGAGTAGTGCACTTTATTGCTCCCCGTGCGATTTTCTCGACAATCCTGGAGTAGTGCACTTTATTACTCACATGATTTTCTCGACAATGCTTGAGTAGTGCACTTTATTGCTCACACATTGTATTGTCCTAGAAGTACTACTACAAGGTATGCAAAATTTCAAAAAAAAATCGGTGACCTGAATGTCTGAACCTCCCCGTACTTTATTACTCACACATTATATTGTCCTAGGGGACTACTACAGGTGTCCTTTATTACTCACACATTATATTGTCCTAGGGGACTACTACAGGTGTGCAAATCGGTGACCCGAATGTCTGAACCTCCCCTTGTTAGTGAATTCTAGTATTGACTAGTTAATACTAGTATACACAAATGGACTTTGTCCAACTAGTTTGAACTAGGCAAATCGGGTTTCAATTAATTTCAGGTTTTGATGGTAATCTATATAATAAAAACTTTGTGTCAGTTCCTTTTAGCGATCTCATTGGTTACAATAATTGCGTGATAGTTTACTACATGACCTAGCCGTTTGATAATTGAGCAGTCTCATTGGATCATAATGGCACGTGACCAAATTCGACTGTTCAGTTCTCAGAGGTTGTTACTAAATTAATCGTGGATATCAAGTATCGTGCTGTAGTCAGTGTTGCCAGGTTAGCGATATTATCGCTACATTTAGCGAGTTTTTTCCGATTAAACAACATATTTAGCGACCTATACTAGCGACAAAATTTTTATTTAGCGATTTTTAAAGTGATATTTTAAATTTTATAGTGATTTTCCTAATCTATGTTTTAGTGTAGATTCTTGTCAGGCTCAATGGAAGCAATTATCCTCTACTGATAACCGAATTTCGATCTATAACATGATCTTATTAGTTTTTGGGCTAGTCTAGGAAAGATTCAAGATGCAAGTAGTCACTCAATGTTTCCAGATCTTATACAGTTAGCCTTAGGACTTCTGTCATTACCATTTTCTAATGCCACTGTGGAGAGGCTGTTCTCAATGATGAATAATGTGAAAAGCAAACTGAGAAATCGTCTTGCTTTGCAAATGACAGTCATAGTCAGAATTTGATATGCCAAAAAATTAAAAGGAATTAATAGTGAGATATTTGAGCCAAATGATTGTATGTTGAAAGGTTTTATAAAAAATGTATAAAAATGCAAATAGTGATATTAATCATAATGATGATACATTTTCTGTAACAGATGAATTCATTAATACAATAATTGTTGAAGCTATTTAGTTAGTTTATGCAATTTTCACAATAGCATATTAAATGTTTTTTTTTAAATATTTGTGTATTAGATGGTAAAATTAAACGAAATGAAATTATATTTAACCCATAAGTGATTACATAATTTTCTGCCAATCGGCAATCCATACAGACAAAAAATTTAGTTAAAATTTGTCAATTTTCATTAATGTAAATCTGTCGAGTGTATAAATCCTTATTTTCTATCAAGGGTCTACTTTCTAAAGAAAAAACATTATTCCACGCTAGCTTAATGATTTTTAATAAATTTTTATGTAATCTGATACTCCCTTATCAATAATATGTAAACAAACAATAATAATAATATTTTTACATTCGTAGATCTTTTCCCGAAATCAAAACAAATGCTGTATTCTATTTCTTTGTAAATAAAGAGGTACAGTAGGTATTATGGCTAGATATGGACCAACTCATTTGCAAATACCGTAGTGCGTCAGTGTGAGGGCCAAATGAACAATGGCAATGAACACGAAATAAGATATCACAATTTGGATAGTTCTATATTGCATAATATATCAAATTTTATTTTAAATATTATTTTTTATCGCATTATCCGATATGTTTTTTTAATATTGTAATAGTTCATACAAGAAGAAATTTTTTTGAGACTTTTTTTTAATCAGATGTATAATATGCAAATTTTGATGATTTAAAAAAATTCCCTCTGTCTTTACAATTAATGATGATATAATAATTTGATTTTTGTCTTATAAAGTGAGTTAAATGAATTTAACTCATTTACTTTATCTGTTAATTTCATTTTTAATTAATTATTTTTCCTAGAAAGTAATTTTTTAAACTTTAGTAGTATTTTCAACTGTTTTACTAACTTTTTAAAGACTATAAATAATCTAGTGATTCATTTAGCGATTTTTGCCACCAGATGGCAATTTTTTTGCAACTTTTTTGCTGATATTTGGCGACACCGGTGTGAGATTATCTGGCAACGCTGGCTGTAGTGTTGTATATTATTCGTTAATATTTTGAACTTCAGATTTTATATTAAAAGATTTTTAAAGATTTTTTAATTTTTCTCTAATTTTATATTGATTATAGCTTATATTATCTTATTTAGCCGTAATATGCTTAATTTAGACTTTGATTAAGCTTAATGACTACGTGGTGGTGTGCTATTAAATACATACAGTATATATATTTATATACTATACATATAAATTTAAATATCTGCACATGTATGTTCAAATATTAGGCAATATAGGCTGAATCAATTTTTATAAAATAAGCAACATATTGTATTTTCTAATCCCCCTTAAGATTGTCACTCTCATTATCACATGTGAAAAAACGAAACTGTCATTTCCATAGCAAAGCAACATTTTGATTTATACAATGATAGAATTTTATAAAAATTTTCAATTTATTAATGCAACTATTGATTAGAAAATTAATTTATTATTTAATCTATCAGCATTTTTCAATCTATGATAATTTTATTTCTTGATTTTCACTAATGTAAGCCTTTATTATATAGAAGAACCTGTATTTGAGATTAATTCATGTATTTCTTGATGCTCATAGTTAGAGACTATGTCATTTCACGTGTTGTTTTGATATAAAGTTTTCGCACATGATATAGTTGTATAAATTTCATAATGCCATGAAAAAGGGAACTCTTTACATAGGTTAACTGGGCTGCAGCTAAAAAGATCGCGTATAATCGAGAAAATGAAACATTAGGAGATCGAACGAATCGAAAGAATTCTAATTGATAAAGAAGAGAATATTCGAAAAGAAACATATTTCAAATGCAAAACGTATCTATACGGGAAAGATTTTCAGAATCCATTGAAGAAAATTCTGATTGTCATCTAAAAAGTTATAATTTAAGAAAAAGAGAAACTTAGGTACAATGCCATGAATTGCCGGGCAACTCTGGGCGATCATGCCCAGCATTGCCCGGCAGCAAAAATTCACGTGGCCATTATGATACCGATGTGTCTTATTTAAGTTAAACAACTAAAACAATAAGGTAAACATTGTTTATTTTTAGCATATATCTACATTCCTCACCCAGTTTTTACACACAGCCACTTATATATAGAATTTTATAGTCAATTACATATTGCATTCTCATGTGCGAAAAATTTTAATTCTGTCAAAAATTTTTGGAAAAGATAAAACACAAAATCCTATATATAAAGAAATTTTATTATAGCAAACTTTTATTGAAAAATCTAAAATGTTTATTATTATCTTATCACAAAAAAAATATTAAAAAATCAGCCGCAAAAATTTATTTTTTATTTGCGGGTTTCAGCTAATAACACACACACACACACACACACACAACGTAATTGTAAAACAAACAAGTGGGCGAGGGGGCAGAATGAGAACTTATGTATCTCTGAATTTATGTAAATCAGGGTATTACTGTATTATAATATATTATATGTATTACATAATATACAGTCAAATCTCTTTAAGCCGCCCCTCTATAAACCACCACCCTCGTTATTTGCCTGATGAAAGCCAATAACAAACCTCCTCCTTTATGTTAAAACATGAAATTCCCTCTATAATGAGATATGCTATGTTTTATAATAAATCCAATTTCTTTGTACCAGTCTGTGTAATGAGTGTTATGCGTGAATGAATTTAGAGCATTATTCAAATGTGCATTCATGCATAACACTCATTACACAGACTGGTACAAAGAAGTTGGATTTGTTATAAAACATGGCATATCTCATGGATACAAACCAAAAGTCCTGATCAAAATCCTACAACAAGTTAAAAAGAAGTTAAATAAAATCTCTCCTTTGCAAAATATCACTTACAGTAAACTCCAATCTACTACCACTCTCAGGAATTTAAGTAAGATGATTGAGCGTTGCACTGGACGTAAACTCGCCTTTGAACACAAACACACACTCCTCAACTTGCTGTGTAATGACAAAGACAATATGCCCTCTATCAATCAGCCAGAAGTTTATAAAATCCTCCTCAAAAACCTAGATCTCAATAAGGAGGATGCATACATAAGCTATACATCCTGCAATCTTAAAACCAGGATCAAGGAACACAAATAAAGACTATGTTATCAGAATACCACCACAGCTCTTACTAAATGTTTCATCAAACATAATTTAGACATCGACTGGAGTAATGCCACGCTTATAAAACGCATTCCTGATAAATACAAAGGTTACGTATATGAAGCCATTGAAATTGGGAAATGTCAATACAATTCCATGGCTATTAATAAGAATGACTCCACTCTTATACCTTCAGCATGGAAATGGCTTATTCAGGAAACTTTATGATCCTGATTTTAACATTTTTATTTGTATCTTATTTATTCATTTATTTTATATATTTTTATTTTCATTAATTTTAATTCTTATTCTTTATTCACTAAATTTGATATTTATACATTTATTTATATTTAATTTAATTTTTGATAATGTTTACTGCAGTTTGTATTTTTAAATTTTGTTCTACTAATAGAATTTTATTATATGCATTCAACTGATGATGGCTATCAAATAGCCAAAAATGTTTCCCCAATAAAATTGTTTTTAATCTCTTATGTTTGTGCTTTAATTGATTTCAAGAATAGTAATAGTAAGATAAATTATTATATACTAAAAAAATTGTTCAACATAATTAAAGGAATACAATTATAGATTAAATCAATGATAGAAAATTATTGGCATCTGACAAAACTTTTGTAGTATTTACTATTTTCTGTCATTTCACTTGTAACTATTCCTACTGTACTACAAAAGTACTACAAGTAGTACTTTTGTAGTACAGTAGGGCCTCAACATTCACGGGGGTTACGTTCACGAAAATTGGTGCGAAAGTTGAATCCGTGAAAGTTGAAGTTAAGATCCTATGGGAAACCGGGAGTTGGGGGCTGGAGTGTATCTACTTAATGTGGAACAATAAATAGTATGTATAGTACTGTATAATTACATTTAATATTTATTTAAAATTATTATTACAATGAAGAAAAAGTTAATGTACAGTACATACCGGTTGTATGTTACATACTATATAACATACAACCGGTATGTACTATAAACACAACGTAGAAAGATTTCCCAGAACTAACATTTTTGTTCTTGTACAGAAATCTGCTGTACGACTCTAGAAAAGGTTATAACAGAGGTAGTGATGCTGATGATGTCTAGCCTCGTACTACACATCTGCAGTGAAAGGATCATTTATGTCAAGTTTCTCTTTGTGCTTCTTTGATTGTGATATCATACTGTTGCCGCTTGTTGGAATTGCCCTCCTTAAAAATCAAATTGCCCCTTTATGGGGCGTGCGCCCCATGTTAGGAAACACTGGTTTAGACGTTTTTACTGATGGATGGCGGATGGCATCTTATCGGAGTTTGCCTATTCCATTATCATAGGGAAGATCTGTTCCGCTAAATTTCTTGGCGGTCAGCGAGGGTGGCGGCTTAACGAGAGGCGTCTTATCGAGATTTGACTGTGTATATATATAGTGTTTATATGATAATTATTTATATTAATTTAAAAATTTACTAACTCAAAATAAGTAAAACGATTTATTTCTTGGATATTAATAGAGAATATAAATAATTACGCATTACATAAAATCATTACCAATATCACCAACGAACATATTCCCGACAATACAGAGTTAAGATGAGCGGAATTCGTATTAGCTTCTTCTTTTGGTTCATTATTCAAAATATCTTTTATATTACTTAGACTTCCATTGTTTGGAGATGGTTCGATGCCGAGAAGATGACAAATCAGAGGATAAATATTAACTGTATCGAATTCTTCTCGAGTGTAATTCATTTTAAAATCTGGTCCTCTAGCAAAAAAGATAGGATGCATAGATGGAAGATCATTATCATAACCATGTTCGCCGCTGAAATTTTTCAATTTTCCATATTGTTCTGTCGAATTCTGAAAGAAAAAAATATATATATATTTAAGAACAAAGGGTTTCTTCTAATTAAGTTTCAATTAATTCTGTCAAAATTTTTAATTTATTATAAATTTTAATTTTTAAAAACAAGATTAAAACAAATATTTTTTTTTTTCAGTTTTTAAAAAGTTGATCCAACATAAATGCGTGCTTCATTATTAATCTGCTTCACTAATTTCAAAAATGCTAAATATCCGTTTGCTTTTTTTTTTAGTTATACAATATATTTCAAATAAATTAAATCAATGGTTTAGTCTTATTAGGAAAATTTAATTATCAGATGACTGCATTACAGATTTTCATTAAATATTAAACTAAATTAAGAATTTTGCTGTATTACAAATGCTGACAATTCAGTTATAACTTTTTACAACTATAGATGTGTTTTCTGCTTAAATTATTAATGCGCTGTTCAGTGCCGGCGCAATTTTTATATGAGGCGCCTTTGTGCAGAAACTGATATGGCGCCCCTGCAATAAATTATTTAATTTTCGAAACTACATTATTTTACAATCCGATTTTTGTATTAAATATTTATATACCTTCCAAGGAGCAGAACATTGAATCAAAAATAATGATAGGCCTATATACTGAAAACTATACGAAAAATGTGAATAAATGAAAGCATTCACAGCATTTATTTATTAAAAAGATAAAATATTGCAAGAAAAAATATAATAATTTCGAAAATGTTATTTATAATGATACTTTTCTAGCTTTTGCACTGGCAAACCTTTCAATAATAATAGTCATGTCTTATTTATCAAATTCTTCGTTTTCTATTGCAATTAATGATAAATTCGACAACTGTTCTTGACTTATCGATGATCGTAAATAATTTTTTATGATTTTTAATTTAGAAAAATTTATTTCTGCACAAACAACTGTAACCAGCAATGACAAATTCTTAATGAGATAGATGCATTTGGAAATGAATCAATTAAATTATTATTGTAAAGGGAAAATTCAGTACCTCTTTTGCTGTTATATTTTTGTTCAAAAAAACATTGTAAAGATTTTAATTCCTCGAAAAGAGATTGACCATCTATATCATCTATTAATTTTAATTGCAAATCTTTGCGTTGTTGTAGGATTTCATTTTCCTTCCAATCCGACAACATGCTTATTTGAGATATTACTTTAAACGTATCATTGTCCTTCCCTAAAAGTTGAAATCGTTCGCTTATCGATATTAAGGCTTAATCAATTATTACTAAAAAAATGAATTTTTCAAAGTTAATTCGTCGTAGATTTTTTCCAGTCGTTTTTGGCCCTCTATAGTTTAGCGTCTTTGTGTGGTGAACATCCTGCACATCCACTTTCGCCTGCTCTGGCGCTGTTTTAATCTTGATTATTAAATGTTAAGTAGAAGAACAATTTCATTTTCTCATTAAATACAGCAGAATATAAAACATTTTTATCAAGTTTATTATCGTTTTCTATTTTTTTATGTTTTATGTAAAGAAAATATTTTATTATTCTTTACTTTGTAATTTTTAATTGAAGCTTATAAAATAACCACCGTGTTTGTTATCTGTGTGTATATTCTTCAATAACAACTTCTGAACAAATTAATATATTTTGTGAAATTTAATAAAGATCCCATTGTTTCAATCATTTAAACATGAAATAAAAGATGGTGAAACAAATATTTGATTTATCTATTGAATCAGTTTGATGAACTTTTATGAAATTTAGAAGGAATATCTGGAAAATTATGATATAAAAATGATCTTTTAATCTTTAAAAATGATGGATGATTAAACTTCTGAATTCCTCTAATAATTTTTGAACTAAGCGTTTACGAAATTCAATTACGAAAATTACATGGCTTAACTGAAGAAACTACATCTTTAATCATTCCAAAATGAGGAGCTAGATATAAACTAAACTATGGTAGAATAAAAAAAATCGGATTTATGGACAAATATATTTTTAATATTAAAAATAAATAAATTTTCCATACATAAACAGTATTCAAATATTTTATTATTTATTGAAAAAAGAAACAAGAAATGTTTTTATTTGCAGCAAGAAATTATTGCAATACAGTGGATTCCGCTTAATTGGGACAAATTTCAAAGAACGAAAACCAAACTAATAAACTAATACAAAATTTAAACGTTTAATTGGGACAACTTTTCGCTTAATTGGGACAGTAGCAGAAAAGTAATTTTCAATTTTTGATATATTTTAAGGATTTTTCGAAAGTACACTAATCTTTGCCACATGCATACACTAATCTTTGCCAAGATGTCAAGAAAGGATTTTACACTCAAGTAAAATTGTTTGGCTGAATAAAATTAAAAGCCAGCCATTTAATATATGCTATCGTAGACTCGCTGAAATAAACCAAAATCTACCATAGACGCGTCTCCTACAAAAAGAAAATCAACTGCGTAAGGAGTGGGCATTACAGAAAGAAATTCCAGGAACATCGAAAAGAAAGCGTGATGGAAAGGATTCAGAAGTCGAAGAAGCATTAGATCAATGGATTTCTATAGTTAGCGGGCGAGGCGTGAATATCAGCGGCCCAGTATTGAAGACGGAGATCGGTAAAAAAACTAATAATTAGGTACTTATTTTAATAAATCATTTAAAATAGGTACCTAATTGTTATTTATTTACCTATTATTTATTTACCTACGAATTACATATTTTATTTTAGAATTAATTATTACTTCGTTTAATTGGTACAAAATGGCTTGGCCCGACGTGTCCCAATTAAGCGGAATCCACTGTAATTGTAATTTAAATTTTATTCTAATTTTGATCTCCAATTATTTAAGATATAATAAAGAAATGAATCTGGAGCGTTTAAAAATCTTTCAGATATCGCATCTAAGATAAAACATCGATAATTAGATATCACTTCCGAGTTGCAGTTTAACCCCTATTAATTGCAACCCGGATAATATAAACCCAGATAATTAGAAATATACTGTAATACATTATCTGCTTACTTTTTTATTTTATATAAAACCAAACAAAAATTAAAATCATTGGTTCTAGATATATTTAGATTATTTATATCATTAGATATATTTATTCTATATCATTTATTCAAATACAGTATTGTAAATGATTTCCTTTTAAGAAAACTGATCTTACAAAGTCATTTAATATTTCATATTTTTTCAATATTCCGATAAAAATATTAACAATTGATTGAAAATTATGAAATATGTTTTTATATTACACATAATAACTACTGTATATATAGAATATTAACACGAAAATAATATTTTCTTTCTCGAGAACATTAGTTTTAATATTCTTTATGTAAATTTATTTAATGAAATGATTTTATTCCATTTCTAGATTCAATTTATAGATACATCTTTATTGTATTATTTTCTTAATAATTTATAAGGTGAAAGTTTTAGCTAGACAACAATAAAATTTTTAAGTGATACTGACCAATAAAACTATTTTTTTTTTTACTAAGTATAACCTTGAAATATATAATAAATCATTTAATCAGATATAAATCTTTGCAACAAATCAAAATACTATAGAGATTATATTGAATTATAAAATCAACTTACGTATATAATGTAATATCCTTCATCGGCAACAGCTAAAATTGGACAAATTCTTCGATTGTGCTTGTAATGATAATGTTCCGGAATATTTTCTTTCTTATAAACTGTCATGTGAGGATGACTATTTTTTAATTTATTGTAAACCTCATCTTCTTTTCCAGTATTTGGCCAAATTCCACCAACAGCTCCTATCTGTGGAATGTATTTAACATCGGAACTGATATTCAGATAATTATTTAAATTAATAAGATGTTCTTTATCCCAAGTTACATTAGTCATTCCATGATCACTGACGATGATAATATCTATGTCATCCAGAATCGCATACGATTTTAACTGATTCAATAAATATCCCAAAGTGTCATCCACTTCTTTCACAGCTTCTTCTACTCCAATACTCATTGTACCGTACTTATGCCCAGCTTTATCGGGTTCGTGAAAATATGCAACAACTAAATCCATTTTATCATATACCAACCATTTAATGGCAGTGTCTATTCTATCTCTGAAAGATATATCTTCATTGTATTTCAAGTATGCATCTGGCATTATTCCTTTGAAGTTTACTTCTGATCCAGGCCAGAAATATGCTCCTGTCTTGAGTCCTTGCAACTTGGCTGTGATCCATAATGGTTCGCCTCCATTCCACCATTTAGGATCTTTATTTCTTTTAGTAAAAATTTCATCATAAACCGGATCATACATTCTATTATTTACAATTCCATGATTTTCTTCATAAAGGCCTAAAAAAGAAAACATATTTTCTAACGAAAATGTGGATGGAAATGAAATAAATATATATACTGTATACAGTATATTATATATATCATAATTTAAATTATTTAAAAATATCTATAATAGGATCGTCAAGAAAAATATAAGAAAATTCAAAGAAATTGATAAATACTTTTTAGCAATATTCTTGAATACCAATCGTTCGTACTACTGTATAGTGAAAATGATTTTGTATGTACTAATAATATAAATAAGAATAACAAAATCTAGAGAAAAACAGCATTAACATATACCGTAATTGATAGATAATGAATAAATGATGTATAGGCTTACTGTATATTATTTCTCTTTCAGATATTGAACGATTATTATAGAATGTATTGCTATGATTGATTAATCTCAATGAGAAACTTATTTATTAAATACAGAATAAATCAAATTATAAACTATTTATAATTAATAAATATCAATTTAAATTATTCTAATGAATGAAATTTGTACATTTTACAGAATTAATGATAGCATGCGTGTAAAAGAAAAGAAGAAGAAATAAAGGACACAATAAAAATTAAAAAATAATTTTTTTTCTTTTTATTGTTTCCTTTACATTTTTCTTTTCTTTTACAAATATGTTATCAAAATTTCATTTATTGGAATAATAATACGAACATAAATAACCTAAACTTCGATAAATATAAATACAGATTAATACTTAAATATATACAGTAATCTTTTATTTAAAAATTAGAAATATAAATCAATACTTTTATCCTATATTTTATATTGTTTTATATAAACAATTTATCTATTTATAGGGTGATTCAAAAAGGTTGTGCTAAAATTTGCAGACTTGTAGAGGATAATATTCTGAGTAAAAAAAGTCTAGTCGCATTTTTTGATTTGAGGCTCCGTTTAAAAGATATAACGCTTAAAAGTTTTGTGACTCCATTTCCGTTTTGATATATGAGACAAGAATCGTTGAAAAAAATTAAATACTGAAATCAAGTTTATCGGCTTAAATTAAAAAAATTGTAAAGTAATGTAAGTTTAATTAATTAATAATGTTAGATGAAATGCTCGATATTTGCAAAAATAACTCTGGACGGACATCTGCGTCGTGGAGAAATTCTTCTATACTAGTGCTGTCCAATTGTAATGAACCCGAGGGCCATAGCCGTGTTTACTAGAGATATGGAGGGTCGCAGTTACAAAAAAGGGGGGAGGCGCTTTGGTACTCGATACACTATCGTCTCAACATACGGAACGCATAAATATAACCCTTTTTAGAAACTAATTTTATTTCCAGATTAACAAACCTTATTACAAAATTTATATTACCAGATTGCATCCGATAAGCATGTTAACAAAAAGTTATAAAATATAAACAATTAAAATATATATAAAAAGTATGTATGTACCTTTTTAACGTGTTAAATGAGGCAGGCAGTAGCATTTACAAAGGATGGATATTTACGTCCATTCCTGTTATAGCTATCCGCAGAATATGTAAAAGAGAAGAATCTCCAAGGCTGGTTTTGAATCGATTCTTAACTATCTTCGTGTTAGAAAATGCACTTTCATACAAATAAGTACTACCAAACATTGATATTACTTTCCGACCAAAATCACAAAAGTTAGGTACTACCAAACATTGATATTACTTTCCGAACAAAATCACAAAAGTTAGGAAAACCGTTCATTAAACAAAGCAGATGTGCACCCATGTGATTTGTTATGAAAAAATAATTTTCCCATCGCTACTAATATACTCTATTTTCATTTTCTATTTTACGTTTTTTCTCATTTGTTTCACAAATGCAACAAACTCATAGTAAAATAAAAGTTAAATTAAATTAAAACGTAAAATAAAATTAAAACAGAATCTCACAACCAGTGCTGTAACTAGGTACGTGCAACAGGTGCACCCGCACAGGACCCACTTGGAAGGGGAGCCCAAAATAAACGAAAGAGAAGAGTTAAGATAATGGAAATAGATGAAACACCAGATGAAGGAAGTAATTTGATATTCGAAGAATTATTTAAAATACAAACTTACAGTATTCTCTACATTCTATTGTCTCAAATAGATTAGCGTTATTAAAAAATGAAAACTGTGACGATTTTTGCTTTTTCTATGGCTCGTCTTTACAATACATGAGTGTTGCTGATTTAAAAAAAATCGGCTGCAGATCTCGCTATTAAATATAGCAAAGATTTAAAAAAGTATGAATTCACATGTGAAAGTAAAAGTTTTAAGTTTGAAGTAACGACTCTTATACAAAATATGGAAACTGCATCTCCGCTTAATATTCTACAGGCTCTTTATGATTTTGGTTTAATTGAGTCTTACCCAAATATCAATGTCGCTCTTCGAATATTTCTAACTCTTCCCGTTTCTATTGTTTCGTGCAAGAGAAGTTTTAGCAGGTTGAACTTAATAAAAAATTATTTAAGATCAACTATCGGACAAGAACGATTATCCAATCTTCATTATTTCAATAGAATACAATATCGTTAAAAATATTAATTATGATAATGTAATTAATGAATTTGCTGAAATGAAAGCCAGAAAAGTGCAATTATAATAAATCTTATTTAAAATCTATTGTAATGTATTTGTTTTATTATATTTCAAACCTAATTAATTAAGGGGCCTAAAGGCAAATTCTTTCACAGGCCACAGGAATGGCAACGGTCACACAATCACTGAAATGGTGAGTGTTAGAAACCAAAAAATAACTAATAGTCACAATTCAAAACTTTAAATTTAAACAGTTAAAACTAAAATTGACATGATTGAAAGTCTTATAAAAATGTAATGTCATTGATAGCTTGTTGATCATTAAAAAATTACTAATAATTAAAAAAATTTAGTTAATTGAGTTTAATACTTTTTATTAATCTTCTAAAAAAGTAATAAATAAAAGTGATAAATAACATTAAAAAGTAATATTATATCACAAATCGTGAAAGCCTCGCGGGCCGCCTTTTGGAAAGCCTATACAGACGTTCCGCTGATCTATCAATACTATTCCCATTGGTGCACCCATAAATGAGGTGCATAACCGCCAATTCTGAATAAAAATAGTGATTCATAACACCCTCTAAACTACCAAACCAGGAACAGTTAGTAAATTTAACATTCGAAAATGATTACTGTATGTTCGAAAATGAATTCTATGTTTGTAAAACAATTATGTTTCATTTAAATAATCGGTCACTAATTTAATAAACAATCTGTTCTCGATGTTCTAAACTTTTTTAGGATATTTTTTAAAAATAGTTAAAATATTTTTGACAACCGGAAATGACGTCACAAAACTTTCACGTGTTTTATCTTTTAAACGAAGCCTCAAGTTAAAAGAAACGCGACTAGACTTTTTTACTCAGAATTGTATTCTCTACAAAGTCTTGTAAATTTTGGCACAACTTTTTTGAATCTCCCTGTATATTTTAATATAGAGAAAAAGATACAGTTATAGTACAAGCAAGAACACAGCGATTTGTTGATAAAAAACGAATAAAAAAAGAATTTTTTATTTGAGCTGTAATTAACGAGAATAACGTATTTGAATTCTTATGAGAATAACGAATATGCATGTAGATCAATGAAAAATATTCACAAATGCAATTTTGTTTAATTTTCAAAATGCAGTAGCTAAATTTTCAATTCTTATAAGTAAATATAATATTTTTGTTTGTTTACATGCATATTCTTTATTCCGGAAGTAACGTCAAAAACTTTAAATGAATTTTTTCTTGTAAACCAGAACTCAAATCGAAAAATTATTCTCCACATTTTTCATTTATTTTTCATCAACAAATTGCCTGTGTTAGACTAGTACTACCATTTTTGAATCATTCTACATAAAATGTATTAATTAAAACAAATTTAAATGTTTGTAAATTTCTATATTAGTTTTATCTATTATAAGATTTCTAGATAGTAAGTGATATTTAATAACAACATTTTCTAAACATTCTAATTTGCATAAAACCATGTGCAATTATATAATGATTATATCGTTATGGATGATTAGATGAATTTGATAAAACGATCGTATAAGACAGTTTACATGAATTGAAAAAAGATAAATGTTTTCGGTCTTTATGAAATCTTGGTAGTGCTGTCGCGAGAACGAAAAATATTTAACAGATTTACCTCAATTGTTAGACATTAAATAATTCAGCTTATATTTATTTCACAGAATCATGGTTATATAATTTAAGTATAAGCAGATTTATTCAGATCTTTTTTACAGTAGAGAAATTCTCTAATAATAATTCAATAAAATATAGGTTTATATTATTTAGACTGTGAAATAAGAGAAATTTCTTTATATTTAAATAAAAAAGTTAATCTGCATACTAATGTAAATTTAAACTTTTAATTTTAATTTAAGATTACAGAAAAATGCTATATTATTGACAACTTTTTACTGGAAATCTTTTTAAACTTTGAAATTTCATTCCCTTCTATACAGATTAAAAGCAAAACAGACACCATTGAGTACTTGACACAAATCGCTAAGCAGAACAGATTACTTTGGTTTTTATTGTGATTTTTTTTATTTAATAAATTTTAATATCACTAACCTATTTGAAATAAATCATTTAGTGAAATAGGTTAAATAAAAATCTATCGTTTTAATAAGTGCCACTGTTATTATATGAAGCGGGCAGAGTTTTTCAGAATATGGTAAAAAATTTATTTTGATATTAAAATATTTATTTAACATTTTAATCGAATTTTAAAGCTATGCAGATACGCAAATTTATAAACTTGTATCATTTTTCATTCTAACTTTAAAGATAATATTCCATTATACTTATTTTAGTTATGAAATTATTGTTAAGCTTAATTTAAAAAATTGTTTTTCATATCTTAAATAATAAAATATATATTTATAAGTTTAAATATAACTATCTAACTTATAAAAATAATTTTATTTAGAGGTTAAATATTTTTTAAATTATTTTAATACTATTTTTATATTGTATCCTTATTTACTAGACCACGGTGCTTGAAAGTATTCAGTATAATAATAATTTATTTTAAAATTGTCCAATCGTAAAATAATAAGTCTGTACACAGGCATTTTTCTTCTTAATATTACCGAACAAAGATATTTGAACAGCTTTATTTGTTATCTCTTCAACCGAAACACTTAGCTGAACTTAGGTCAATAATTATGAGTATTTTGATTTAATTGGTCAATCAATTAAATCAAAATTGATATTCGTTTATTGCCACTTCGCTGCCCAGTTGGGCAGCTGAATGGATAAAATATAATAAAACTGCCCAGTTGGGCAGCGAAGTGGCAATAAACGACATATGGGCAGCGAAGTGGGGCAGCGAAGTGGGTAAAACCAGGGACAGTTCGACCATTATCCCAAATTTCGTACCAAAACGGACGTTACTCATACAACCGTTTTAATAGAAATTTTTCTCTTTTTTCCTTCTCCCAAATATCATAATTAATCTCAAACATCATTAACAATTAGATTATTCGGTGGCCCTCCTATAAATCACAGTGAATGTATGCGGCCCTTGGTCTTAACAAGTGTGTGCATCCCTGATTTATAGACTTAGATGTATAATATATTTATTGCTTTAGTGATATCTTTATGCATAAATTATAGAAATAACAGTTAGAAATATTTCTAAAAGCAGTTGGAAACGAATACCAATGCCGATCATATGTTATGTAGAAATAAATAAAATAAAAAACAATAAAGGATTATAAAATTTTTATATTATAAAGTTTATGATGCATAGAAGCCTTCTATAGTTTTAAGGACAGTATTAGCTTCACAATCATAATTTATTCATAATGCCAATATCAGTTCTGATTCAAATCGATTATAGGAAAAAAACACGAAATTTTTTTTTTTTTTTTTTTTTTTTTTAAAATTAATAATATTATAAATTAAATTTTTTTAAATTTTTTAATTTTATATTTTTATTTCAAATAATTATTTTTATGTTTATTTTCATTTTTCTATAAATTGTTTTTCTTAACTTGTTAGATCAATTGCTATTGATTTGTTAAGAATGATTAAAAGAATTGTTGAGTCGTGCTTATAAAAAAAATTCCTCTGAATTTTCGATAATTTATTTCGGGAAATGATATTTCAATAAATATAAAATTATACTTTTTAAGTACAATTTTATAATCCAACAAGTTAATAAAATTTCATTGAAACTGGATTAATTTTTACGAATATTGTTTCGAACCATTTTAAATGAATTACCCATCTAATAATTACGCAATATAGAGATCGTTTTAAGAAAATAAAGTCGAATATTGAAAATAATTGTGAGGTAATAAAATCATAATTTTCGATCAATATACGAATCTTTGCGATTTATTTTGGTTAGCATGATTTAGCCAAATATCCACACTTTAATAAAACATTTATTAATATAGTTTATATATTTCAATAAATTTAATACTCATTATTTAGTCTTAACGATGATAAACGTTTTAAATCAACCAAAATGCGATATGACCTTTACTAACTTTCATTTTTATTACTATTTATCACGCATATCAAACTTTTCACAATATCTCATTTATTAAATAATTGTGTAATTGAAATAAATTATTGTATTTAAAACACACGAAACAGCATTTTATAGTTAGTCTTTCTAATTTTTTAAGCTATCGCTTACATATGCAGATAGAACAGAATTATTGTTATTTCTTTAAAAAGCAAACAACACTTGTTAGTTCAGGAAAATAGACATTGCCTTCAGACATCGCCTGTTATTAAACGTGAAATTGATTTTTTGTTAGCCCAATAATAACACACCCCCAAGCAACTTACAAAAGAAATATTATCGAGAATAATTTGCATATTATTAATAATACAGTATTATTTATTAAAAGCTTATATTTTTGTTCTAACAAAGATATTTCGAAGTAGTGAATATACGAGTTTAAAAATTTGTTTCTCCTCGAATTTAGTTTGACAATCGATCCAAGAAACATACAATTTATTATTCCTGATTATCAAAATAATGTATTTGATAAAATTATTTCTAAATTGTTTTTAATTCATTCAGGACAGATTTGAACAGACAAAATATGCAGTTCAAGAATGCATCTCTATCCCCTTATTCTTCCATTAGTAAAACTAATGTTAGTAGTATTTTATACCAAAAATTAATCGTAGATTTGGAATTATTTTAATTAATTATAAACTAATTCTAATGATTCCAGAATGCAGAAAAATAGATCCTATCTTATTTCTTCAATTTTAAAAGGTTAAGTTAATCCTGTTTTATAGTTCTGTAATTTTGGTTGATTTTGTTCTGATGTTTTGAGTTTCAAATTTTATTACAGTGGATAAGACTATTATATTAGGAATTGCTTACTTACATAAAAGCGACTCTCTGGATTTAATTTATTTATTTTTATTTTATATAAGAACATACTGTAAATCAATTTTACGCATTATTTTATTGTATAGAACAAATTATCTCTTGAGTTTTTTAAGATATAAATATTTGAACACTATTTTTGAGAGAAGCTTGGTGTAAATTTGATATAAAAATCTCTTTTGATGTTGATTTTATTTTCACTTTCAATATTTTATATAAATAAAACTAGAAAGAAAATATGTTTATTTGCTTTAATATTTAATTATTTATTATTAATTTTATTTAATTATATTTATCCTAGAAATAGAATGTTATAATTTGTGCTATATTTATTAAGAATTTTAAATTAAAATATCAGGGAAAACTTATAAATTCTATACTAAATATTTTAAAATGAAAATAAATGATAATCTTAATTATTTTCATTCATCAATAATTTTGAGACTTTTGTTGCCATTTTTTTTTTTTTTAAATACTTCAATTCTTAAAATTAAAATAATAAATTGTAAAGAAATTTTTAAATTTAGGAATGTTAAATTTAATAAAATTTTGTTCGACTTATAGATTTAAATTTTTTTTTTTTAAATTCAAAGTTATTCAAAATGTTTAAAAATTGTCGATCGATAATCGTTATGAATGTAAGTAATAATAGACGATCGATATATAGCAGTAGTTAAAGTGCTCTTACGAATATACAGTAGATATTTCTGAATCATTCGAAGAGGAAGTCATTAAACGAAATTCGTTTTGTGTTCTAGAATTTATATAGAAAGTTAATAGTATGCAATTTAAATATGAAATTAAGACATCTTAAAAATTAAATTTTATACATTTATAAAATTTAATTAAACCATAAAACACCAAGAACTTAAATTCTTTTAAGAAATGATTTAATTTCTATCACAGTACTAAAAATACGATAGAATTAAATTGCATTTTAATGATCCATAAAATTTTATATTTATTTAATTAATGCTTATAATTTTTTATCATTTCAGTAAAATTTTAATTATGAGTTACACAAATATTTAAGCATTGAAAGAATATTTCAGAAATTACAATTCCAAGTTTATACATATAATATATATGGAAAAGAATTCCTAATATTGCTTTATGCTACAAAATTTGCTTATAAAACAGAAAATTTTCTTGTTCGAATTAAAATATTACTTATTATTTGATCTTTTTAATTATGATTATAATCAGTTTTTGTGCTATCTCTTATTTTTTTAAAAATGGTCAAAATACTGTAAAGGATTTTTTTTTGTATATTCGACAGCAAAGAAAGATGCGTGTGAAGAGATGCTGATGACAACGAAACTGAAACTAGAATAAGTTTGGTAAAAAGAAGTTGCAAGAAGTTGCATATTCAAGAAAAAAAAAACAAGATAAATAAATATTTATTTTCATCTGAGAATAACCAGTTTTTCTACTAGCATTCACTTACTCAGTATTTTTGGTTTTTTTTTTTTAATATTTTTTCTCCAAGTTCATTATGTTTTTGTTTGTTTTTTATTTAAATATTACGAGTAATTTAATAGTATAAGAATTACTAATGATATCGCCTTTTATTATATTATTTTATTCAGAATCGATGTTTCGAAATAGAATATCGATTAAATCATATTAAAAACAACAGAATTTTATTAATTAATATTTTATGACTTAATTGCTTAAATCCATTAGTGATCTGAAATATTTAATATATATTTAATTTATTCTACAATTTACAGGATGATACGTGTTTCTATTTTCGAAATATTAAAACATATACAGTATATATTTTCGTAATGCAATTCCAATATTGAAAATAATTTCATGCAATTTTTTTATTTTATGCATTACTTCAGGGCATATTTTTTTCTCTGATTTTCAAATAGATTTATGAATATTGAAAACAAGTAAATACAAGGAAAGGGAAATTTTTAAAGTTAATTACTTTTCCTGTCTACTTCAGATAAAGAACAAAGAGAATTATTCAAGATTCATAAATTTAAATGCACATGAGCATTATTATGCATTTTAATTATTTTTTTAGAATATATATCTCTGTTATTACTCAAAATTTATAATTTGGTGCATTTAAGATCATATATTATCCCAAATAAGCTTATTTATATGCTGATCCACTATTTGGATTTGTGTGTTTAATAAAATCTCTTTCTGATATTTAATTAAAATTTTAAATACGTTTTTGGTAAACTATACAGTACTTTTAAAACTTTTGTAGGATATAATTTTGTATATAATATTTTCGTTAACACATAAACAAGCACATCCTAACCACATAAACAATCTGGGATCAATATGTCATCGGAGTTTTACATCAACAGTAAGACGAGTACACTTCGAATTCTTTTAAGTAATATAGATTAATATTTACAGTATTTACAAAGTATTTTAATCTTGTATTTTAATTTTTGGATCGATATTTTTAAACCCATTAAATCTTGATTTAAGTTTTGATTGATATCAATAATTACTTAAAAACATTTTTATGAATAGTTTCCAGTTAATTATTGATATCAACCAATTCGAGGACAGTTATATTGTTATAGAAACAGTTTACTTTATGTAAAATTAATTATTATTTTTGAATTATTGCTTGTTAAAATATACATATCTTAAATTAAGTACAATAATATACTTCAGTTGTGTAGAATATGATATGGATTTGATATGTACTGTATATATTAACTAATAGGCTATATGCTATTGTATTCAATATAAGATTTAATAGATATTTATTATAGTAAGAAATAATGGATAAAGTTTAAAAAGTTGCCTAAAATTTTCTAATATTTGAATTATTTCCTATAATAATTGTGAATATTGCTTGCTACATTTATTATTATTATTATTTTTTTTTATTTTTAAGTACGTAGAATCACGTTTTAAATTACAATTATCAACATAAATGGGAAAATGAAAAATTCAAATATGCCTACTATTTAAACATCTAATTTTATTAAATAAATCATATATAATTTCATTAATTCATTTTTTAAAAAGTAAATGCTTTGTTAAGTATAGAAGACTTAAACGTAGAATACTTCTTTATTAATAGTTTCCATGTGAATAACACTGACCTTGTAACACCCATTTACATAAGATTTACTTTTGTTCTCTCTATTCTGCACTAAAAATTGTTTATATGATGTTTCTATAAGCTTAAACATTAAATAAATTTTTATACTATTAATCTTTAAAAATATAAATTGCAATATGTGAAAACAGGAAAAAATCGTTGGCACGTAACAGCCTCAATATAATCAAAATTAAACTTGTTAAGAAAGAAACGCCCTTTTAACCTCAAAAAAATAATATAAAAAAAATTATTGCATTAAAGGATGTAACAATCTTTTGAATTATCAAGAATTCTTTTGTCTTATTTTCGAATAACAAAATTCTCCTATAGCTAAACTTGTCAAACAATCTAATCAAGGTCACAAGATCCTGAATTTATAAATGGAATTTTTATTAGTGCATTTTATGTTCTTTTGTAATTTAAACACAGATGAAATACAAAATCAAAATCTTTCACATTCGAAAAATAAAATTTATTTAGTTTTTCGAAAATTTATCATCGCACTATTGCATCCATTCACAGGCCACTAATCAAGAATAAATAATACTGTACAATATAGAGGTACGCTATCAAAAAAATTGATCGAGAACTGCTTTTAATTAAGTGTTATTAAAGTGTTTATATCTTAATTATACTATCAATCTCCAGAATTCACTTTACAAAAGAGTAAAGCACTTTTTCTAAAATAGAATTTTGAACTCAACTTATTATTATTAAAAATGTATAAAGATGAGTTATAAAATTTAGATAAATAATTTTTAAGAATTTCCGATTAAATTTTGGTTAAACATGATATGAAATGATGATAATATTTTAATAACTTACTAAAATAATGGAATAGATAATATTAAAAAATGGAGTTATTAATAATAAAAATTATTTTCCATTTACAGGAAAATAGATTTGGACTATAATAGATTTCTGCAATAATATCAAGAAAATATCAGATAAGTATAAATTAAATTAAAAAAAAAAGGAAAATAGTTTGCTTTAGATATTTTTATGAGTTATTATTTTCAATCTAAATATAATTAAATGATTAAAATTCATGTAATTAATAAAAATATATTAATACAGGAATCAGAGCTTATAATTACCTTCTTCACTAGGAAAAATAATCGCATCCTGCACAAGCTTTAATAATTCTATACGTCAGCTTATGTAACTTTATAATGCTTTGTTATTTCTAATCTAAATTAAATGTTGTATATTACCTGTAGCAATGGTGTAGTGATCGGGGAAAGTTTTCGTTACGAAAGCGGTTCGGATACCTCTTCTAGCTTGCACACCCGTCCTTGCAATCCAGTCTAAATTGGGTGTGTGGTATTTCCCTGCATAGTCCCAACGAAATCCATCAAAAGACAGCAACAATACCTGCCTTTTACACTGACAGCTGTCGATTAGTACTTGCAGATTTAAGATATAAACAATCAGATATCCCAGCATGATAAACACGTGTTTAGTCGGTACGTCTATCGTTGAATTTGTACATCTGCTACAGAGCTTGATTTCTGCCGCTACGATGGAGTATGCCTAATCACGTGACTCTCATCACCTGTGTTATGTTTATTCAACAATAACACCGGTAGTGTCGGTTAACACCAATTTTTCGGTTGATTAAACTTTCAAAAATAGAATTATTCGCAGATACTTCAGTTTATCGCACAGTTTTAAGTTACTTGAAACGAAGTACTGTACTGTAAAGGAATGCAATCTGTATTATATAAAACTACAGTAGTTTTAATTTCATATGTTTATCAGTTCACATACCCCTTATTAAATTAAGGCATTAATTTATCTTTATTTCAAAAACTGTACAATATTTTTCGCGTAATGTTAATGTTTGTAAATAACTTGTTTTTATTTTGAATTATTGATTGTATAAAATAATTGAATAACTATTTCGACTCATTAAGATCATTTAAATGCAAACAATGTTTGTTCTGAACGTATCCAGAACTAATTTTTTGATCATTAAAAGTGGGAAACGAATTAATTTATACAGCAGTAAATTGTATCTCTGTGGGTGGCATTAGAAATGGCATTTCGTAACGTGAATCTTAAACAACATGAAAGAAAGTTACACCTGTTAATAATCATATAGTAAACGTGCCAAATAAAAATTTCAACAGAATCTGTCAAAAGATCAAAAAAAAAAAGATAAATATAGAAGTTAACATTGTGAGAACTATAAATGGATCAAATTAAACTAAAATCGAAAGGCTCTACTTCTATCAAATTTCCCCTGTTCATGGAAATTACCATTTCGTCAAGTGAGTGTTGTTCAGAGCAGATAGAAAATAATATTTCATTTTAAAAAGAAACGCTTTTAAAAATGAAAGAAGTGTTTTCAAGTTGAAGTTATTAGATACTGCGAAATTAATTTAAAATTTATTTATCGTTAGAAACTTCTTAGTTACATTCTATAAACATCGTTTGAGTTGAGGTATTTTAACAAGAAATGTTTTTTGGCGCGTTGATGCTGTCCTTGTGAATTGAGTTCACGGATATAAACTGAAACGAAGGGCGTTCGGGTCGGGGAACATTAAACAAAAAGCTTTATAAACACAATATAGTATTTCTTTCTATGTTTTTCTCGAAAATCTATCATTGAATAGTTGCCATCTCCTATTATTAAACAAATGCATTTAGTGTCTTGATTACTGTTATTATTAAAAATTTGTTTTTGTGTCAAAATAAAAAAAAATAATAATTGTTTTATATTTCATTTAAATTTTCAAATTAGTGCATAAAATTTTTATTAATATATATTAAAAATTAGAACAACTACAATAATTTTTGAGATATTAATCTTTAAAAAATTTATATATATAGGTCTATATAAATTTTTACTGTAGCCTATATACTAATGTAATATTTACTGTAGTCTATATACTATATAATATTTATATTATAGCGTATATAATATATAATATTTACCATATACTGTAGCCTATATATATCTGTGGGTCGGAGGTATAGGGCACTATGTCCATTTTTGGCCAAAGTATAGGGCACTATGTCCATTTTTGGCCAAAATGAGATTATTGGCACAAATCAATGGGTTTCTCGTCCTCTATCCACAGGATATACAACACTATGTCCTACATTAATAATTGGTGGAGTTATGGTGCTTTTAAATAACACCAATTCCATAAGGGAGAACAACGAAAAACAACTTCAAACTGCTCTCCTGTAAAATGTAGTAAATGTGACATAGTGTCTTATACTTCTGACCCACAGATATATATACTTGACAGCAGTGCTTTCCAAACTGTGGGGCATGCCTCACTAGGGGGCGGTTAAGATTTAATAAAAATATCATTTTTGAGACAAACAAGCAAATATTGAATTCAAATTGGTGTCGGAAAAAAGGAATCGGTAAAGTGTTATAAATACAGTACATATATTCATGTGTCCATAAACTTTCTGCTATAGCTATTTTAAAGACAAAAAAAAAAAGATCTCATTTAATGATTGAAAAAGAATTGTGAGTAGCGATATCATCTGATTTAGTGTATATGTGTCCATAAACTTTCTGCTATAGCTATTTTAAAGACAAAAAAAGATCTCATTTAATGATTGAAAAAGAATTGTGAGTAGCGATATCATCTCATTTACAGTGCTTTCCAAACTGTAGGGCATGCCCCACTAGGGGGCGGTTAAGATTTAATAAAAATATCAATTTTGAGACAAACAAGCAAATATTGAATTCAAATTGGTGTCGGAAAAAAGGAATCGGTAAAGTGTTATAAATACAGTACATATGTGTATATGTGTCCATAAACTTTCTGCTATAGCTATTTTAAAGACAAAAAAAGATCTCATTTAATGATTGAAAAAGAATTGTGAGTAGCGATATCATCTGATTTGAGAGAATTTGTGCTGAAAAACAAGCTCACCCAAAACATTAAATATTATTTTGTATTAAACATATATTCTATTTTTCGTTTTTTGTAAGATTTGTTTAAATGTATTAAAAATTATTACACTAAAATAAATATATATTGTTTTGTAGTATTAAAATGTAAGTAGAAATTGTTTATAAAATTGTGATGGAAATGAGGAAGCGTATCAATTTTTTATGTAAAAAGGGGGCGCAGACACAGTAAGTTAGGAAACCACTGGGCTACAGTATATACAAAATAAAAATTAAAAGTTTGTATGTAAATAAATAATATAATAAATATCAAATAGACAGATTGGCTTTAAAAATATAATACTATTTCTTATGCTGAAATAAATTATTAATAAAATAAATTGGAATATTTTAGGATAGTGAGTACTAAATAGATTTAGATTATTGAACGCTCCGATTAGTCGATGATAATTAGGTTGTAAAATTGATAATTTGAACATGGTAACTTATAATAGTCCACTTTCATTCAAAAAACGGAAATTTTTAAAAGATTGGGCTACACCCGACTTATTTCCGTTTGATATATGCACCTGATTAAACCACCTAAACAAGTTTTTTTCCATTTAAAAATAGAATATTGCACTTAACCTATCTTTACTCTGAAACATTTGACACGCCGTGGCAGGTAATGCTGCTTTGAATAATATATATTCGTTCAAATAAAAGAAAATATTTGCTATAAAAATATACATTTGTGATTTTTATTTAAACTCTTGCAAAATTTGGTATGAAGAACAGTTATTTATATATTTTCCATTTTTTTCCAAAATTTGTTAACCGCTATTTATATTTTTTCAACTGAATATAAGAATTTTTGAATATAACAATTTTTTAATTTTTAAAATAGAAATATAGTTTAATTTAAAATTAATTCAAAAATTATGTTTTGATTTAATTAAAATCATCATAATTAATCCCACATTGCTGAATGTAATTATTATTATTAGAAATAAACTGTTAGAGATTCATCTGTTTAATATTAACCTAGATAAAAAGATGGATAAAAAGTTTAGATAAATTAAGAAAAAAACATCAAAATCTTAATCTTATTTTTATAATTTTACTTTAATGTTTCTATATTACTATGTTTAAATTTAATAAGTTAAAATTTATTAGATGTTATTAGAAACATTTCCGGGTTGTATTCCACTAAAACTGAAATCTGTTTTGTAAAAATTATAAAACAATTTGAAAATTTAAGAGGAAAATTGTTATCTGGCATGCAAATAATAATAATCCTTTTAAAATTTCGATAGATGCTATGTACGATAATTCACTTTAATGCTTTCTCATTAACTACAGTATTGTCAGAATTTTGATTGAAAATCAAGTTAAATTTACATTTCGGGGAAAATACTGTAATCGATCTTTAAATATAAAATTTCTAAGGGTCGAAATACTACCTAGAATAAATTTAATTTAAAATTAATATGACTCGAATAAAAGCAATTTAATGTTCGAAACTAAGCTTTAAGTAGAATATAAAAATATTTTACAACCGTAACTAAAATATAAAATGTACATATTTAGTTTTTTAAAAAAAATATAATCTTTTTTTTCGTGAAGGACTATTTTGTCTGCCGTTCTAGACTAAAATAGCTTGTCTGTGGAAATTTCACGCTCTAGCTTTTTTTAGCAGTTTTGCTGTCACAAGATTAATTGTTTCAGCTGTTAGAGGCTCGAAAAATATTGTTAAAGGACTCTTAAATTACGAATAACGACAATATTACGTTTCGATAATTATAATTTATTATTAAAATTTTGCATTATTTCAGACTATTGTATTTACAATTATTGGATTAATGATAAAACGTTACTAAACCTTCATATGAAATTTTTTAAAACATGGTGGTGTTAAAAATTCTAAATTTTATAATTTACATAAGGCGGAGTGGGGTAAGGGCGTACTTGGGGGAAATGCATTATCGGGATTTTTTTATATTAAAAATTCTAAATTTTATAATTTACATAAGGCGGAATGGGGTAAGGGCGTACTTGGGGGAAATGCATTATCGGATTTTTTTTATTATAAGATAATCGAAATTTTGCTATTTGATATTGTAGTATTCTACTACAAGTTAATATCGATCTATCGACGTAGATAACTCACGATGAATGATGCGAATCCAGTATTTACATCGACTCTTACAAATGCGTCGCGTCCGAACAGCAAACAAAACATTAATAGCATTTTAAAAGTGCTATAATTCTTAAGATAACTTCATATTAGGAGATACTTTTTTAGTAAGTACGAAGAATATTGATTAAGGTTTACAATATGTAAACAATATTTTTTGACATTTCAAAAGTTTTTGAGAAAAACCCTGGAAAGCTCTTGCCCCGTAAATATTGTTACCTGGGGAAAGTGCCTAACAGCGCCATGGGGTAAATGCCTATCAGGCTGTTCTGGCCTCATAACGCGTTCAATTTTATTTTTTCGTGTTCTACATTTTAATCTGTTTATTAGTTTCTCTTTCTAGCATATAACATGGGTCGCAGCTACGTCAGAAAAACCAACATGGACGATTATTCAAAAGAAATGAACGGCATGCGAACGTTGTCCGAGATGACGATTGGTAAATGCAAAGATATCAATTAAAATTTTCGTATAAACCAGTTTTTATTCTATAAAAAGCATTTTGTCATATTTCACTATACCATCCCTCACATTTCACAAGAGGAACACAACCTCCGTCCCTCCAACCTGTATGTTAAAGCCGATCGAAATCGGCTTTAATATACAGGTTAAGGGCCATCGAAAAGTGACCCGTGTGAAAGGTTTAGATCACTATGCCTTCGTTTTTAAAAAAATCGAGGTCAAATGTCATGACACCGGACAATACCCTTATATACCTAAAAAATTAATCTTCTTTTGGCTAAACTGCTGGTGTAGTAGTTAAGGCATTTGCAGGCAGAATTGAAGGTTGTGAGTTCGAGTCTCGTTGACGTATTTTTTATTTTTATTTTTCAAGTGAATAAATTAAAATATTACTAGCAATAAAATTTCAGACCACAAGTACAGAGCCTCTTCCGTTTTCTCTATGTTCTTATCTCTTACTTGGGAAGTGTGCTTCATTGATAATGGAATACCACCCTTTATGCTATGTCTAATTGCATCTTCCTTTTTCTTTATCGACCTAACTGTAGATTCATTTACACCAAAAATCTACCCACTTCAGCGTAATCCTTTTCCTCTAGCAACATATCGAGAACTTCCAGTTTCTTTGAAATAGTCATCACTGATTTCGCACACTTATAAATATGGAAAGTTGTCGACTTCTGACTAGCTGTCTTTTTTCCAGACATGATGATGTATCCTAGCACTCGATAGAATTAAGAAATATATGGGCATAACCATAATGGATATCGAAAACCAAAACTAAAGCATAGAGTCCCAAATGGCAAAGGAAAAACTACAGTAATTTGGCAATTTTTTTTTAACTATGCATCTAAGGAGCTTGTGCTTAAATAAAGCTTTTTGTGTTTCTAATAGAATAAATTGTGATATTATTATAAATAAATACTGTACCATACTGTATACAGAAATATTTATTAAAATTTTACGAAAAAATTTCTCCCTCAAATGGGGAAAACCGTGAATAAGCAAAGCGCAAATACCGAAAAGCTGTACAAGAAAGTCGGACGTGAATAAGCGAATCCGCGAATGTTGAGGCCCTACTGTATATACCTTGTACAATTCTAATGTACAAAGTGTATGTTATATCTTGTACAATTCTAATGTATTTTAAGATGCTCAAAAATATTAATTAAAGTTTTAATTTGAAAAAATTATTTCTGATAAACAAAACTGATTAACAACAGAAAATTAGAAATTTGTATAATTCTCAAATAAATTAAACAAGCTTTTAAGTTATCATCATAGTTGAACTAAAAGAAATTAATAGCATGAAATATAAATAAGTTGGAGTAAAAGATATTAATAGTATAAAATAGTATGCAAAAAATAAAAAAAAGGCTGTTATTTGCAGAATAATAATAAGTTTTCTTTCAGAAATACAGGTATCCCTCCTATAACACTGTAGAAAGATTCCTAAAAAACGCCGTTTTATGTGAAACCATGTTATATGAAACCTGGAGCCAATATAAAAAGAAAGCTATGTTCTAAAATCAATTAAAAATAAATAACTTTCTTTAATTCCACATAAGAAACTTAATTTTTAATTGAGAATATTAATAACACAAAACATTAAAAAAAAATATATATATACATACATAAGACCCTTAAAAAATATTTGTAAAACAAAAGGAAAAAAAGTACACAGCCTATGCAACATTTAGTAATTATATCTTCCTTATATATATATATATATATATACATACATAAGACCCTTAAAAAAATATATGTAAAACAAAAGGAAAAAAAGTACACAGCCTATGCAACATTTAGTAATTATATCTTCCTTACTGCTGTTTCATTAAAACGAAAACATTTTTTCTTTTTAACAATATTAATTTCACTTTCTGAACCTTTCATTGCATTTAAAGTTTGTGTATATCTGCTCACTTTACAAAATCTGTAATCTAACCTGCTACAACCAGCTAGAAAACAATCATTCCTTAACTTGTATCCAAAAAAATTTATGAATAGAAAAGTTTTTCTTTTTCACATTCCTCTATTGAAGAATAAAAACTTTTTTATCTAAGGACTGAACACAAAATACTCAATTGTCACCAATTAATTCAATATCAGAATTAATTCAATTAACTCAATTTCAAATTGAAATTGAAAACGGACTGTATATTGTCCCTCTCATGGCCAACTAGTGAAATTGCATTTATGAATAAATTTAGCAATTTCCCAATAATTGCATTTTATGTGTGTATTGTGTCCATAATGTAGATATACAAAAATTCATGAAAATGTTTTGCATTGTAGGAGAGTAAATGTAATTTTCTAAATGTGATAAGTAAGAACCATGTTGTAGAAGTAATGTATTATATGATGGTTTCTGCAATTTTCAAATTGTGTTAGAGCGAAACCATGTTGTAAGAAACTGTGTTATAGAAGAGATATCTGTATATCATATTCAGTTTCATTCTATTATAAAAAAACTTTTATTTGAAAAAAATAGTTTTAATTTTAAATTAAATATTGGTGAACTTATATAGTACAAATGCATATAAAACAAATATATGATACTCTGCTAAATATTCAAAACTAAACACTCAAAAAAGCACTAAGGCAGAAATAAAAACTCACAAACACAAAAGTTTTTTTAATCGAAAGCACTACTACGTTAAAAACTTTTGTGTTTGTGAGTTTTTATTCCTACCTTAATCCTTTTTTGAGTGTTTAATTTTTTAGTACAAATGCATTAAAATAATATGAGAATAATATGGATTAAATACAATAATTGAATATATAATGATTGCAATCTAACAATATAATATATAAAAAGACATAAACAATGTATGTATATATACTACATAAGCAGTTGCTATATCTATTTCAGTTCCTAAATCATTACCTCATATTTTTGTTACCCATTGCCATGCATTAGGTAATTTATTCTCATCTTATTAAAGACTTCATTCTAGATGTCTTTCTTATAAATATAATAATACTCTGTAAGAAATTTTATACTTCTCTGTAATAATATTGAGTACTTTTGGCCATATCTCTGCCAGGATTCTTGAAGTCTATCACTCTAATATCATTTTTTATGAGTTACATGCACATTTAATGTCATATTATATCTTGCTGTCTGACATTGCATTTGATCTTTGATCTTCTCCTTTACTCTCCTATGTATATAATCTGTATAAGATATAGTAAAGTCTTCTCTATCATGTTTATTTGTATTTTACGTTGCATTTGATCTTTGATCTTCTCCTTTACTCTCCTGTGTATATAATCTGTATAAGATATAGTAAAGTCTTCTCTATCATGTTTATTTGTATTTTATTAAGAATTTATCATCTTTGTTGTTATGGAAACAGTTAATAATTATCAAATTTTGCTTTTTTTCTACTATCGCTCTGGTTATACTTGTATATTATTTTATTTTCTAAAATGGCCTTATGCTGCCTCCCTCTAGATCAGGGCTTTTCAATCTGCAGCCCATCACTATAATGAATGCAGCCCAAAATAAAACTGTAAACTTCCTTAGATTTTTGAGATTTTAGGGAAGTTTACAGTATTATGTACTTTTTTATTTTTTGAATTCACCGTAACATAATCAAATATCCTGCTAATACAGAAAAAAAAAATTTAAGTTTTGTATTAAAAAATAATGAAGTTTTTATTATTTAAATACCTATTTACATTTCCTATTTCCATTTTCTAAAATATTTCTTATTTCAGTGACTAAAACTTCTTGACTTGCTCAATGATTCTGAAAAAATTTCTGAACAAAATGAAGTCAAAGATTATTATATATGACATTTTTGCTTATTTTTCATGGTGGATATCATATATTGTGCAGTATTTGCTAATTTTTTTGCTTAATAACTATTGTTAGAAATAGTATATTTTATATACGGCCTGAGAGAATTTTTTTCTTCAGATGTGGCCCAAGGAAGCCAAAAGATTGGACATCCCTGCTCTAGATACTCTGAATATATTATAATACTGTAGGCAAAAATTCTGATGCCAGAATAGCTGTTACTATTATGTTGTTTAGTTTTTGTTCTGGATCTTCTGGATTTAATTCTCAAATTTATTCATGTTATATCCTTGCTTTAAGACTGCTTTTCTTAGAAAATGTATTCTCATGATTCAGTTGTATTCCTTGGTTGTACCCCACAGATAAACAATCCTATTTGGAAAGCTGGTCTGAAATTTTATTCACAATTTTTAATATTCTGAATGTATGAAATTTTATTTTTCAATAAGGATTATTATTATTATTATTATTACATTTATTATTATAAAAGAATTGACTGAATTTAAAGCTACATTATAGTTTATTTAACTTTATTTTATCATTTTTAAAATTTGTGAAAATTGATGAAATTTTTGAATTTAATCTATAAAACAAACTAAAACAGTTTTGCATCAAAGCATTTTAATATGCTTTAAGATCAAAATCACAGACATGAATCAGATTTCAAGAGGAATAGCCAAATATAAACCAAACTGTTAAATTAATCCCTTGAATAATTTAACTGAAATTTTAAAAATTCAAAGTAATTTTTACTAAAATTAGCACCATCTTGTAATTAATAAATTTACTAATGATTAAACCAAGGATTGGCACCATCTATGAATTAATGATCAAACTAGAATTTTAATTAAATTATCTGAAGATTTCAAGTTTCACTTACAAAATCAAACATTTTTGTAAGTGAAACTTGTAATTCTATATTGTGGTTGCTGAAGATTAATATATAATAATCAAAAACATTACAGTTAATAAAAAATTTCAGTTTTTTTTTTTACTTCTGTTAAAGGTTCTAAGACATAGTAATTTTGAATTGTAGGATTATTAAGTAATATTTGACATAAATTATATATTATAAGGATCAAGATTACAATCTTTTAATCATGTTGAAGCAAATCAGTGTTATAGGAGATGCATTATATTTTAAAATGAAAGAATACAAAGAATTCCATATAACAAATATATTTCTTAACAAAAATTTCAGAATTTCAATCATTTATAATAATAGATGAAAGTATTATTTTATTTATAATTAATAATGTTTTTAACTTTTTTCTAACGAAATGATATGATATTTCAGGATGTTGCTTTAGACTCGGTTGAGTTAACTTTTAAAGATCAGTATCTTGCCCGCAGTGATATGTGGCGAATTAAAAAATGTTTGGTAAGAAATTGTTGAATATTTATTGATATTTAAAAATCATAATAATTAAAAATTTTTAAGTAAATTTAAAAAAATTAAAATTAATAATAATAAAAATATTTAATCAAGCTTAATTGGATCTTGTGTTTGATGTTTATTAATAAAGTAGAATTATTATTTTCTATCAAAACTGCTATTGTAGTTATGTTTTATATATACAATAAACCTTTCCTATTCCCAAACTTAATATGTTTGAATTTAATTATTCATGATTAAATATTTATAATTTTTCTTCAATATTTGTGAGACGAAGTTAACTTAGTTACAATTATAGTTAAGCTGCCCTAGTTCATTTTTTAATTCTCTAATCATAACTGTTATAGGAAATACACAAAATGAAATTTTAATGTATTTCCTGAAATATATCCTCTCTGACTCACATTTGATAATTGGATGCATTATCTCTTGCTTCTTTCTTGTTTTTAAAAAACTTATTAATCACACGCATCTAATTTTACATTACATTACTATTACAGTGTAATCCTGATTGTTGTTGTGATGACTTCTGATGCAATAATAGTGAATATACTTGTGTTCTTAGATGAAAGGAAATGTTTTAGATCTTATTGAGAAAAACTGCTAAATAAATTTGTATGTAAGCTTATCTTGAATTGACTAAATTTTGTACTTTTAGCTATTTAAACTTTAATTACATTATAGATAAACAATTTTTCTTGAATTTTCTAATTTATATTATAAAATTGTATTCCATATTAATATTTGTGTACTATTTGAAATATTGCATCATATTCATCCAGAAAAATTAGAAGAAAAAACAATATGCTTGGTGCTATGGACCAATCAGTATATTTCATTGAGTTCTTCAGAATTTGTGAATTCAGTATTCATGATATTTTCCAAGGATGTAACTCATATGAACATGATTTATAAGGACATTCAACACTTATCATTTATAGGAATAACAATCAATTTTCTTAATTCATTAGGGTTTCTGATTTTATTATTTCATTAATGAACTTTAATCTTAGATTAACAAATATTGATTGATATTTGAAGAATAAATGTTCAATTAGACTGCACTAAACACAAACTACAAGTAAAACTACACAAGAGCCCTTTAGCAGAGCAGGAGACCTAACATATATGTTAGGTCTCCTGCTCTAGTGTAGCAGGGTTAGTCAGATTGTAATAGCTGAGGAAGACGCCGAGAGCATCAAAAGCGTTTCTGAATGAAAATCTTTTGATTGCTAAAGGGCTCTTGTGTAGTTTTACTTATATTTGAAGAATGTCTTAATTATTTCTAAACTGTAAAAGTAGATCATTAAATAAAAATTTGTTGCTTTTTAATTAATGAAATATGGTAAAATATTTCTCAAAAATTTATTTATATATAGAACTAATAATGTTTTTAATAGCCTTTATTTTTCAGTTTGATTGAATATTTGTGTAATAATTTGAAATAATACTTATTTATTAATTTGAAAATTACAGATACTCCCCTTACACAAATAATTGAGATCAAAGATTTTTACGTAACTTGAATTTTACAGAAATTGGAAAAATAATCAAATAAAAATTACTGGAGCAAATGGACTACTGTAATTATACTTATATCATTTATGCTGACGTATTGTTCTGTGAGTGAAAGGGAGAGAATGTCACATAAAATGATATTGTATTAATAATATTAGATTGATGCATAATTCTGTAGCGTTTTAAATATAGGTTTATTAAGTTTGTTTGTTTAGTGTTTTATTTATGAAATTCAGTTAAAAATTTGACCAAATCAAGCAAGCAACTATTCAACAATGTAATCTCCGTCATTGTCAATAACTTCCCTGCTTAAGTGTATCGTGGGTGCGCCAAAAATGACTGGAAAAAATCCATTAGAAAAAAATTAATTTTTTTAAAAGTAATTAATATTTTACAATAAGTTATAGAAACGAAATTTTAATTTTCAAAATTAAAAAATTCAACCTTCTAGTGTGATGTCATCACGTCAGTGCCATGGCCTGTATGTAGATGTCTGTAGCACTAAGCAGTAGAAGTCTTTATTAAACAGAAATGTTTTTGACTGAAACTTAAGTCATCAGCAGAATTTGACTAAACTGGGATAAATAATGCATGTAAAATGGGTGATCATTGCCAAGGATTTTTAAACTATTGATTCATTTTATATACGAGATAAAAAAGAAATATGTTAAACATGATAATCTAAGCTGATCACTATGTTTTTTATTGATGTGGTTTCGCTAGATAGTAGATAGTGACATCTTCATCATCTTCATCTTCATCTAAAGGTCATCATATCCCCTCTCGGGGATCAGCCCTCCCTGTCCCGCGTAAGCTCTACAGGGAATTGGAAACTTTATTTACAAACATCACCCTATCTACAATTGCTAATTTTATCAAAATTACAAGAATCGAATTGGTAAAATTTGTTACCATAGGTGGTATGCTGACTTAGCATATGTTTACAGTAATTAACTGAGACTAGTCTGTTTAGATTGTCTTCAAATTATCTTTGTTGTTGGTCCTCTTCGGCAGGGCTGACTTGCCCTGAAAATGATCACACCGGGAGAAACATCTCTCTCAACTTGATCCTTTAAGTTCCTTAGAGGAATAGACTGACCGTCATTCCTGAAGGTTGGCCCTCTTTGGCCAGAAGATCGAACCAGATGTAACAGAATCACCTCTACAAGCACCAGTTTCAATTCGATGCATAGTCTATTCTGCTTGACAGGAATGTTTTCATTTTATGTATGACCGGGCATTTACGGTCAAAAGCATTATGATGGCAATCAGCCACCTTCTCATTCTTACAATTTGTGCAGATTTTTAGTTTCTCTTTATTAGGGCAGTCCTTAAAGCGGTGAAATTCTGTGCACTGACTGCAAGTCGGCAGTCCGTCCTTACAGTCCTTTGCCATGTGCCCAATTTTACAGCAGTTGTAACACTGCAGCACCAAGATGAAGTTCTCGATTCTACACCTGACCCATTTCAGGTTGACTCGCTTGGTCTTCAGGAGCAGGGCATGGAGTCGACCAGACACCTCCAGCATCCAGCTGCAGACATCCTTCTCCTTGTTCCCCAGCTGGTAACGGGGAACACACTCCTGCGCAAGTTCCTCACCCGAGGCATACAGTGCTCTTAATTCTTCGTTTTGCTCGAAGAGCAGATTCACCAGGTTTGACCGCTTCAAGCATCTTGGAATGCCCAACATTATCACCCTTGGCCTTTTTGGTTTCGAGTCACGTGCTTTTAGTCCAGGAATGCTTTGGACTGCTTCAGTTAGTTTTACTTTATCAGAATGCTGTGCCACCTCAATCACAAGTGCACCTCTCCTCACTTTTCTGAGGCTTTTAACCCCTATCTTGAGAGCAGAAGGACTAACTTTCTCCTTCAAAATTTTCTTGGTTTGTTCTGCATCTTGTTGTTCATTTAACGGCTCTATAACCAATACTTCCTTTCGACTTGGCTTAGTCGCTGCTTTCATTCCTTCTCCTGCGACTACTGTTGCATAGCTTGGAGCAACCTGCTCCTTCTTTGTGAGTATCCTTTCCAATTTCTCCTCTATAATGGAAAGTGAACACTGTGACTGCTCTTGGTCTGTAATGATCTGTACTAACTGGTTAATTTTTCCAGTTATAAAGTTATAATGTTCTTTTGTTCCCATTCAGGAACCGGAATTGTTGCTTAGATATTGCACTAAGTCCGCTTGCAGGCTCTTTGCAAGCTGGAGACGGGGACTTTCCGTCTGCCTAAGATCTTCACTGACACTGGAGGATTGCCTTTTCCTCTTTGGAGTCATTTTCTCCAACGAAACGTAACAAGAGTTCTCCACGTCCATGGTGCCGAAGCACGGCCACTGATTAGCTTCGCCCGCAGGGGGAAGTCCCAGCCCAAACGGGTTACTAGCAGATTGCACCTCGTGAAGGTTCAGTGGTTTAGTCCTTGTCCTCAAAGTAAAAACAGCCTCGAGAGAAAATCTTCCAATTGAAATATACGCAAACTGTTATTCAACACTCTCGATTAGCACAAACAACTCTGATTTGGACTGAGCTCGGACTGCAGTCCAGTAGATAGGGACATCTTCTTCATCTTCATCTGTAGGAGTCCTCCCTTCTTGCAACTGCTCACCTGGCAGCTGCCTTCTGGGTACTCCACTTTAGTATGTCCTGCTCCGCTGAGCTCTGCAGGACTTTATTACACAAAATTTACAAAGAGTACATGTTGGTTACAAGCAGACCACAAGCGCGACAATTAACAATAAAAAGAATAAACACAGATAAAGAAAAGAAGAAACCTAGGGCTCCTTTCCCACAAAAAACTCAGGAACACGGGGAACTTACCCTAAGAGCCCAGAAAAGACCGCCACAAGCCAAATCAAAAAGTAAAAGAGCACATAATATTGTCCAAAATATCATAAAGTTCTTTATAAATAAGAAACTTGTCCTTACTGCAAGGCCAAGACAGGCCGAGTCGAGAGCAAGAGAGTTCTAACTGAAGACGAACAGTCTCAAATCGAATACAGTCAAAGATAGCATGATCAAGATCTTCCGGCACACCACATGTGGAGCAAAGATTATCAGGTTTATGACCATGAGCCGCAAGATAACACCGGAAGAGTCCATGGCCCGACAGGAACCATGGACTGCTTTATGGACTTCTCACAAGTGCTGTAATTTCATTTTTATATAAGGCTTATTTGTAAATATCCTGTTTATCTCTCAAAACTCTGCCATTCTCGTCTTTAAACTGTTTCGCTTGAGTAAAATCCTTCGATGCCTAACTCTAGCTCTTGCAATTATCAAAAGTTTCTTTTCTCCCTCCTTCCTTTCCACTTTTTTATATGCTTCATCAATAGCTACTGCTTTAGCTCTTGCTGTAGCCTTCTTAGCCTGCTTATTAGCTTTTCTGTACTCTTCTCTATCTTTGTGCAATGCTGTCATATCACCTATCTTTTTTGCTTCTTTCTTAGCTTTAATCACTTGTTGGACTTCCTCATTCCACCCCAAGATTCTTTATCGTTGAATCTTTGGCCTGACATCCTTCCTAAACCTTCTTCACCTATTCTTCTAATCACCTCACTATTGCTTTTCCATCATTTCTGAACATTGTGAGGCAAAATTATTTCACCCAATACCTTATTTATGAATTACTTTCTGGTTTCTTCTTTCTTTAGTTTCCACCATTTAATCGTCTGTTCTCTCAGCTGGCCTTCTCTTCTCCTATCCTTAACCAACATTTCCCAATCAACTACCAATAGTCTATGCTTTGATGTTATCTCCTCTCCATTTATCACCTTACAGTCATGGATTTCCTTGAAATCCAGTCCATGGCCTGACAGGAACCTTGCCGCAGCCCCGGAAATGACCGGGAGGTGGAACTTTAAGCAGATGCTAACATCCGGAATGAAATTAAAGAGCTGCCTACCTTTGGTGCTGCAGGCCCAACCCCGACAGGAACCTTTCCGCAGCCCCGGAAATGACCGGGAGGTGGAACTTTAAGCGGATGCTAACATCCGGAATGAAATTAAAGAGCTGCCTACCTTTGGTGCTGCAGGCCCAACGTTCCTGCCACTGCACCAAGAAGAAGTTCCAAAGAACCCTACTAAGGGACTTGAAAGAAATTTTAGAATAGCTGCAAGGCAATCTCCGCCGAACACACTTCCCCCGCCAGTGCATCCGCCCTCTCGTTGCCTGGAATTCCCTGATGACCCGGGACCCAACAGAGGTTGACGTCCTTCATTCTACCACAATCGACCAGTTTATTAGCAGTCCTGATGGCGAGTTGATTCTTACAGATAATGTTATTAAAAAGACAGATTACTGCATGATTATCAGTACAAATAATATAACTCTGATTCTTCGAGCTTTGGATGAGCCAGTCCACAGCCTTAGCAACAGCAAAAAGTTCAGCTTGAAAACTCGAGCAGGCGTTAGAAAGTCGAAATTGCCTGGAAACTTGCTCACGATTATTGACCCAAACAGTGAAGGCTGAGCCAACACCCTCGGTCCTCTTAGCACCATCAGTAAAGATGAGGTGAGAAAACTCAAGAGCCTCATTAACAACAGTGATCCTCTTCCTTCGACCAGGATGGGCACAAAATCTGCAACAGTACAATTCCTTTCCAGATAAACATCGAAGAAGAGATTGGCACAGAAATCACTCACAGGTAAGTTTCTCTTAATTTTAAATCTTTCCCATTCATATTTAAATTTCAAGTCCAGTGGGAGCACACCGGCCAGAACACACAAGGCATCGTTAGAGGTGGTCCGAAAGGAATGCGTCAATCTCAGAAGAACTGCCCTCTGAATTGAGAGCACTTTCCTCTTAAAGTGCACTTTATCAATTTCAGAAATCCACACACAACTTCCAAATGAAATGATAGGTTCAACACAGCCTTGATAAATTGTCTTAAGGGCACCTCCACTCATGCCCCAATTATATCGAGCAAAATGAGCAATTCCGTGGAAAATCGTCACAACCTTTCTACGAAGATTGACAGGTGCTTAATCCAAGTCAGTCTATCGTCAATAACAACACCAAGATACTTAACCTCCGAAGCCAGCCTCACATTAGCACTTCCCAACTTTAAAGATGGGGGCCGAAGGGCCGAATGGTTGTGAGTGAACAGAATACCCACCGTCTTGTCCGGATTAAAATGGAGCTTTCTTGACTTGCCCCAAATAGCGACAAGATCCAGAATCCGGTTGCAACTGGTTTCAAGCTGTCTTTGGCTGTCTGCAGCAAAGATGAGAAAAATATCATCCGCATAGGCAATCACTTTGGTATCTTTAAGGAAGTCTCGTCTCAAAAGATCATCAAGAACAATCGACCAAAAGAGGGGCCCCGAACAGGAACCTTGGGGGCAACCTCGATTGACGGAATCCTCGAACACTTCAGTTCCAAAAGAGAGCACCACTTTGCGATTCGAGAGATAATCTCTCACAAGCTGGTAAATGTTCAACGGGCATCTCCAATACTGTAGCTGAGCCAAAATCAGAGTCCACCAGGCACTATCGAAAGCTGCTTTGATATCAAGACTGATACCACACACCCATTTACTCCCGACCCTTGCCTGCTTAATGAACTGCACTGCGTCGAAGAGAGCATCTTTGGCAGAAATTCCATCTCAAAATTCGTACTGCAAGGGAGAAAGGCCACCATGAGACTGGATCCACCAGCTCAATCTTCTTGTTATCAGTTTGTCCAGCAATTTCCCCATCACAGGGAGAAGACAAATAGGTCGATAACTTGAAGTCAACTCAGGATTTTGCAGGGGGCCCTTCAAAATTGGAATCACTTTCGCCACTTTCCACTGAGAGGGGAAAATCCCAAAATGCAGACAAGAGTCAAAGATCCACTTAAGCAGAGAATGATTACAGTCATGAATACGTCGAAGTAATTTGACAGAAATGCCATCAATGCCAGGGGCAGGTTTATTCTTCATATCCGCAAGTCCACTATCTATTTCTTCTTGTGAGAACTCTTGATCATTAGCCGAACAATTTGAGAAAGCAACAATACTATTTCAGAGATGCTGCTGAGAAATATCATTGTCATCAAGATTATCCACAGGAAAGAAAGCAGAAGCCAATGCAGTCAAAGAACCCCTTAAACAAGAATCGCCAAGTCTCACGTTATCAGTCACGCTAGGGAGAGAGATTCTTTGTCTCATTCTCCCAGATCCAAACTTGAACAGAATACTCCAGGGATCGTCAGCCACCTGCTGACAAAAGTCTCTCCAGGAGCGAATCTTGCACTCCTTCAAAAGGTCCTTGTACTTCCTCTGCTCAGCTAGATATTGCCTTTTCCATTCCTCCCGAACCAGAGGGTGACAACACCTCTGAAACTGTCTTCTGTGGGCATTCATGCGCTTTTTAGCTGTTTCAAGTTGCCCATTCCACCAACGGACCCGACGAGTCGCCGGCCCAAAGCGTGGAATATTCTTATTACAGGTCTCATTAACTTTATTTATCACCCATTCAATCTGCCTCACCATATCCTGTCTTTCACCAGAGCTGGAGCACACAGGCAGAGCAACACCAAGATCCCTTTTAATCTCTTTCCAGTTGGCACAATTGAGATTAAACTTCCCAACAGAAGAACGAGGAACACTAATATTCGCAATTTCAAAGGCAATATAACGATGATCACTGCAAGAGCAGTCCTCGAGGACCTCCCAGTTATTAAGTTGTCTCACAGCTTCGCTATTACAAAACGTAATATCAATATTAGAGTCACCATTACTGGAATGAAAGGTTTCAAGCATTCCAGGTTCATTTAAAACAAAAAGATTGTTTGAATTGAGAAATTCAGTTAGGGGAAGACCCCTAACGCTATCTTCTTCCTCTGAAAACCAGAGAAAAGAATGCGCATTAGAATCGCCTCCACAAACGATTCGATGAGAGCTTGAAAAATCAATGAAAACTGATCCGAGAAGATCCAAGAAGGGCTGGAGATCAGAGTGCAACGGGAAATAGAAGGAGCAGAAAATCCATTGCTTGTTGTTAAGCACAATTTCAATAGTAGTCAAAAACTCGTTTGAGTACTGATGGAGAAGGAGAGCATTCAAGTGAGGATTGCAAATACAGACTGCTGTCCAGGGAAAATTATCCCCACTGTGGTAGAGCAAGTTAACTGAGGAGGGAAAGCACCAGATCTTGTTTTTATTGGCATAAGGCTCTTGAAGTAAAACAAGATCATAGTCCAAGAGGCGTGATCCAACTAGATGAGAAGTTGCGTTAATGGAACACTGGAGATTGATCTGAAGGATGTCCAAAGAATGAGGTTTACCATGATTCCAGTCCTCATTACTACGAGTGGGAACAATTTGATTACTCTGATCCATAATCGGTTTTATTAATAATGTTCCTCTTTACACGTTTATATTCTGGACAGCCAACGTCACGAGCATTATGAGCACAGTCGCTTGCTTTATTACGGACACAGTTTATGCAGTTAGGGACCACCTGCTTGTTTTTACAATCCTTGTATGCGTGTTCTCCACCACATTGAGTGCAGTAGGCACGGTCAGCTGAGCAATCCTTGGCGAGATGCCCGAACTGACAACAACGAAAACACTGGATAATAGAAAAGTACTCCGCAACGGAGCAACGATTCCATTGTAGATTAACCTTTCCCAATTTTATTAGCAAGGTTCTCATTTTTGGGGAGACTTCAAAAACTCGATTATTGGTGTCTTTTCCCTTACCCCAAGAGAACTTGAACACCAGCTCCTTCCTGAAGCCTTCAATGTCTTCATATTTCTTAAGAATCTCTGGGTTCTGGTCAAAAATGTGTTCAGCAACTTCAGAGTTCTCAATCTCCTTAGAGATGTTATAGATGACGAGCTTAGGCAATCTTTTAATGGGAGGTCAGGCACGAATCTCCTCCATTTTATTCAGTTCATTAGTCAAGGTCTCCACTTCATTCTTATTACCAACTTCGATAATAAGAGCATTATTCCGCAGCTTGCGGACATTCCTGACCCCAACCTTCAGGTGCTTCGGGTTAATTCCCTTTTGAACACGCTGCTTAAGCTTCTCAGCATTCTCCTTCTCTGAAAGAGAACTCACAAACACCAAATGCCGGACAGTTTCTTTGCGCGGAATGCCACTTGCCTTCTCCGCATACGTGGGAACGGGCGGTCTCGTCTCGACTTGACGATTTAAGAGGAGGTCAATCTTCTTGTTGACCTCATACAACATCTCCATGTCCAGAGAGTGGGAGCACACTGTGTCTTCAGCTGCCACAAGAGTCTTTACTGTCTTCTCAAAGAAGTCCATGAAGAACTGGGAATGAACTCTTGTTCCCAGTCTTGCATTAGAATTGTTCTCAATATAGTCCAGGAGCTCCTGCCTGAGCTCAGCAATCTCGTCTGACTTGACAAGATGTGACGAATCTCTGGAAGAGTCCTGAGATTCCATACTGTCCCAAAAGGTTAGTAAGAATAGCAATGAAAATTGCTGTTTAGATCTGCTGTTGGCCCCCTGTACAAGCACAGGGGTTACCAGGGCGACCACGTGGAGGTCAGCAGATGTACAAGCGAATTGTCAAGCAAAAAGGGAAGAAAAGAGCAATAGGAAAGCGGAAAGCTTTGTTAATCGCACACAGAGAATATAGTAATCGCACTTGACTCACTTGGGGTACCGCCCCAGTAAATAGGGACAGTGGGAAAGTGGGAATCTCGTTAATCCATTCATGCGCGTCACTAATTAGATGACGAGGCATTTGGCTATACATGTCGGGGTTTGCCCAGGGGACAAATTCTAAAACAAAGACATCTCAAGAGGGGATCCCCTTTTAGTTTGGCCCTGAATTAACGGTCAGGGCTCAACCAGCAGAGAGAGACTTCGGTAAAGACTGACTGCCGCCATCACCGATCAGAAGATCGTCGTCATACGACAGAACGTCCTCCAACAGATAAAGCTTCCTAGCACAGCCCTGCTGGCAACAACCGACAGGTCCCTTGTGCTTAGGAGACCTGCGGCAAAAAGTCCGGTGGCCGACTTCTGCGACCATACCCCACGCCAGGAGACGGTAACACACTGGAATTCCACAGCGCTCACATTATAGCGGGCCTTCACCCCACTTACCAAATCGGTGTTCCCACGGTAATAGGAAACTTTCCTATTGTAAGCCTCGTCGAGACTATCGTGATCCAACACCACTTGGACATCCACAACTTGCGCCACTGGGCCTACAAGCAGAAGGTCTGGCTTGCGGATACCATCTGCAGTGGGAAACCGCTCTTCGCAGTGTACTTCCCACCCCCGCTTCTGAAAACCCCTAGCGACATAGCTGCAGATGGCATCATGACGCCGGATCCGGACACCGTTGGTGCGATGACATTGCTGCACCGTATGGTATAAGGTTTCCGGTCTTAAACAGCCAGCTCGACAGAACCTATCCTCAGGCCTGCCCCTGGTGGTCCTACTCCTGGCCAGTAAGCTGTTAATACGAACTTTCAAGCTGTTAAGAAAGTCCCGGCCCGATAGGAAACAAGTCCCATCAGAGACCCAGCGGTGAGCCTGGGGGATCTTAGACGACTCATTTAGGCCTCGACCATCCACAGCCAGATGTAATTTGGCAGCCCAGTATGAAGACTGGGCACTCTTAGAGGAGATAGACTTGCCCCTATCGAGAAGTAGGTTCTCCAACTGACGGATCTCCCGAGAGAGCATATTGTTCGATGGTATGGGGGGCCTCTGATATTCGTTGCATACACCGCTTCAGTCTTGTCAATTTGACACGGGGGATCGTCCAACATAAGGACGGGACTCCCAGTCCCCCGTCCTGCGGTCTAGAATGGTAAAAACCGCAGGGGACATCAGCGGGTAGCCGAAGCCACGATCTTATCTGCTTTCTCACAACCTTGTCCAGGGAGTTCAGGACACTGGCAAAGGTCTTCCCTAACATCAACTGATAGTAAAAGCCAGGCAGGAGGAAGTTTCTCAGAGCGAAGAGACGCTGCTGCGGCTTGAGGAGAGCCCTCGTCAAATGCAGCAACCGACTCTCCAACTCCTTCTTAGGCTGGACCCTAGTACGCCCGCTCGCATTGAAGCGGACGCCCAAGTACGTCCAGGTGTCATCAACAGTTTTGGATGGGATAGGATATTGGTCTATTGCAAAATGTGTTTTAACATCTACCACCATCTGCTGCTCGTGGACAGCAGTGGCGAGACCAAGAGTAAAACTCTTTCTAGGGTTTAGAACCAGACCACAGCAGCCAAGAAAGCGTACTGTGGTATCAATTAACTGTTGAAGTCCTGCTGGCGTTGATGCAAGAAGCACCAAGTCATCTGTGTATGCTATCACATTAAGCCGAGTTCCCCATAACTCGGCACCGATCGACCTCGGTAGGTTGCGGATAAGCAGATCCATAACCATTATGAACAGAAGGGGAGAGATGGGATCCCCTTGCCTCACCCCAAGTATAGGATGGAAAGGGGGTGAGACCTCACCACAAGATGTTAAAGTGGTGATTGCCCTCTCGTACACATCAGAGAGATACCTAATGCAAGGTGATGGTATCCCAAAGACTCTCAAAGCGTGCAAGACAGCTTCGTGAGAGATGTTATCGCACTGCGGAAATCATTTTTCTACGTGACCTTCCAAGGTCAATGTGGAAATCAATTTTCGATTTGACCTTGGAAGGCCAAATCCAAAAAATGTAAACAAATATATAACGAGGGTCATCAAATATATACTACTGGTATCAATTAACAGTTGAAGTCCTGCTGGCGTTGATGCGAGAAGCTCCAAGTCATCGGCGTACGCTATCACATTAAGCGGAGTTCCCCATAACTCGGCACCGATCGACCTCGGTAGGTTGCGGATAAGCAGATCCATAACCATTATGAACAGAAGGGGAGAGATGGGATCCCCTTGCCTCACCCCAAGTGTAGGATGGAAAGGGGGTGAGACCTCATCACAAGATGTTAAAGTGGTGGTTGCCCTCTCGTACACATCAGAGAGATACCTAATGCAAAGTGATGGTATCCCAAAGACTCTCAAAGCGTGCAAGACAGCTTCGTGAGAGATGTTATCGAAGGCTTTACTAACATCAATTGATGCCAAGTAAAGCGGGCGAAACATTGCTCTATGGTGCCTGATCACCATGTCTAACAGCAGCACATCCTCTGCGGTACCGTCAGTGGGTAGAAATGCTCGCTGCCCCGGCATTAGCTTGGTTGCCGCTGATAGTCTTGTGCCGAGGACTCGGTGGAATGCACGCACCAGAACCGGGCCGATGGTAATTGGCCGATAGTCGTGTCAGTGGGTAGAAATGCTTGCTGCCCCGGCATTAGCTTGGTTGCCGCTGATAGTCTTGCGCCGAGGACTCGGTGGAATGCACGCACCAGAACCGGGCCGATGGTAATTGGCCGATAGTCCAAAACATTGCCCTATGGTGCCTGATAACCACGTCTAACAGCATCACATCCTCTGCAGTACCGTCAGTGGGTAGAAATGCTCGCTGCCCCGGCATTAGCTCGTTCGCAGCTGATAGTCTTGCGGCGAGGACTCGGTGGAATGCACGCACTAGAACCGGGCCGATGGTAATTGGCCGATAGTCACCCGGTCCTCCATCCCCCTCTACCCCGGTCTTTGGTATGAAGACAGTCCTGGCTTCCAGCAGGTGTCCTGGGTGGCCGATAGTCACCCGGTCCTTTATCCCCCTCTACCCCGGTCTTTGGTATGAAGACAGTCCTGGCTTCCAGCAGGTGTCCTGGGAGTCGGCAGGTCACCAGGAAGATGTTAAACACCTTAGCCAGGACTCGGGGTGGGACACTGTGCAACAGCGCGGTGGTCATTCCATCCGGACCAGCAGTGGCCTTCGGAGGGAGGCCCTTGGCCTTCACCTCGGTGATGGTGATGGGCTGCAATACCTCACTGACTTTATCACTCACAGGGGGCAGTGTGAGGGTGTGGGGTGGGACACTGCGCAACAGCACGGTGGTCATTCCATCCGGACCAGCAGCGGCCTTCGGAGGGAGGCCCTTGGCCTTCACCTCGGCGATGGTGATGGGCTGCCATACCTCACTGACTTTATCACTCACAGGGGGCAGTGTGAGGGTGCCAAATTGATGAAAAACATCAGCACCCCGCCCTACTAGATCGGAATTTCGGGTCATGATCGGCTGCCAGAAAGATGTTAACCTGGACAGTGGCAATGTTGTTGCATCGAGGGTATCAGAAAGAATACCCCGAATACAGCGGCCCCTGTCATGCTTATAAAGCCTTTGGGTCCTTGCGTACTCCAGGCGGCGATGGATCCTTTTGGATCGTCGCGAATCAGATTCCTCATCCCGATGGTCTGAGACGGAACGAGCCTTGCCCTCATGATGTTCATGGGCAGGAAGGGCATCCCGCTGGGGTGCACCTTCGACTGCAGTCTCGATGTTATGAGACTTAACCCCGATGTTATGGGGTCTGGCCCTTTTAGATGGACTGGGCCGATTCCGGACACTACATCCAGGCGGAAAAACCTTAACTACGGATCCTTTTGGATCGTCGTAAACCAGATTCCTCGACCCGATGGTCTGAGACGGAACGAGCCTTGCCCTCATGATGTTCATAGGCAGGAAGGGCATCCCGCCGAGGTGCACCTTTGACTGCAGTCTCGATGTTATGAGACTTAACCCCGATGTTAAGGGGTCTGGCCCTTTTACATGTACTGGGCCGATTCCGGACACTACATCCAGGCGGAAAAACCTTAAGTAGGTAATGGGCCAGTTGGTCAGCCACCTCATCCATGTGGGAAGGAGATTTTCGAACTTGAGCACAGATGGCATCGAGCTCGTCTTCACAGAAGACATAAGGCTCTGGAGTCCCGAGACTGGTGACATAGTCCAGGAAAGGGGTGACGTCAACCTCTGGAGGCTGTTCAGAGGGAAAGGGATCCTCGAGCTCAGAGATGTTCTGGACATCGGCGAGGTACTCATCCACCATCCGGCGGTATGAGGACAAGCGTCGATGACTTAACGGATCCGATGATTCCCATCGGATCTACCAGGCAAATACCCGGATAGAGCCCGATTCATCCACCTCGTCCCTTGTATCGTCAACTCCGCTTCCCTGCGGGCCAAGAGCCGTTCTTCCTCTCCGGACCAACCTGCTTTCTTCCGCTCTGTGTGAATCTCGGCCTTGAAAGCAGCAGGATGTTGGCGCCGCTTATGCACACCGAGGCCGGTCTTAGTGGAGAAGGAACGACCGCAGTGTGGACAGCAGAACTGAGCCACAACCACATCCAAAGGAGGATCGTCCTGTCCAGCAGCCGAGTCAGTACCTAGGTCATCGGGTTGGAAGGGCGGCACGGGTGCGACCGCCCTTATCTTTATTTGTTTTTTAATTAGTGCCAACCGTAGAGACCTGATAGGGACGGCAACCCCAAAGGGCCATGAATGCCAGAGCCTCCGTTAGCCTGCCAAAGCAGTTACCGACTCTCACCACAAGGCGGTGAAGGCTGACTTAGAATAGAGAGGCTAGGTGCAGACAAGGTAAAAACCAAGCCGCACTCTATGACGCATCATACCCTTAAGAGATAAGAGAGCTGATTTTAAGAGTCATAGTTACTCCTGCCATTTACCTGCGCTTGGTTGAATTTCTTCACTTTGACATTCAGAGCACTGGGCAGAAATCACATTGCATCAACACCGGCCTTCGGCCATCACAATGCTTTGTTTTAATTAGACAGTCGGATTCCCCCAGTCCGTGCCAGTTCTGAGTCGGCTGTTAGTTGCCTGCCGAAACGGTCGCATCCGTCGCGACGACAGACGCGCCGCATAGCTGAGGCATTCCACGGGTAGGCCCCGATGCTGGTCCGAACTCGACCGAACTCCCCGAGGGGAGACAGTCTCGCCTAGTCCCGGTTCAGTGCCGCACCTGCTTCAGACCCCAGTCCGACAGGCCCAGTCCTCAGAGCCAATCCTTGTCCCGAAGTTACGGATCCATCTTGCCGACTTCCCTTACCTACATTGTTCTATCGACTAGAGGCTGTTCACCTTGGAGACCTGCTGCGGATATGGGTACGGTCTGGCACAAAAATCACACTTTCTCCCTTGGATTTTCAATGCCCGACGGAAGCGCACCGGACACCACAAGAGCCGTGGTGCTTTACAGATACAGCATCCCTATCTCCGGGCGAGCCGATTCCAGGGAGCCGAGTCCTTACAAAGAAAAGACAACTCTTCCCGGGGCTTCCGCCGACGTCTCCGAGTTCGTTTGCGTTGCCGCACTGGTCCCCGAAGGGCCGATCTCTGCGTCCAGGTTCGGGAATATTAACCCGATTCCCTTTCGGTTGCCACGGGACACCTCCGCAGTGTAAATGTCCCGCTTCGGAACGGATTTCTCCCATCCCTTAGGACCGACTGACCCATGTTCAACTGCTGTTCACATGGAACCCTTCTCCACGTCAGTCCACAAGGTTCTCACTTGTGTATTCGCTACTGCCACCAAGATCAACGCTAGGGTGCGCTCCAGTCGGCCTCACGGCCGCACCTTCGTCAAGATCTACGATATGGGGGCGCTCCAGTCGGCCTAGCGGCCGCACCTTCAATGCTGCCTCCCACGACCCTCCTACTCGCCGCGGCCTAACACTACGCTGCCGCGGCGGCCGGGTATGGGATTCGACGCTACAGCGCCCTCCATTTTCAGGGCTAGTTGCTTCGGCAGGTGAGTTGTTACACACTCCTTAGCGGATTCCGACTTCCATGGCCACCGTCCTGCTGTCTATAGAAGTTGTCACACACTCCTTAGCGGATTCCGACTTCCAGGGCCACCGTCCTGCTGTCCCCATTCCTTCCAATTCTGAGGATGATGCTCCCTTCACCATGACTGAAATCTCTACAGCCTTTCAAAACCTTAAAATTGGAAAGGCTCCCGGTATTGACGGCATTAATGCTAAACTTGCCAAAAAGTCTTTTGAAGCCATCCCTCTTGCATTTAGCATCCTTTATAATAAATGCCTCTCTCTTGGTGTCTTCCCTAAATTGTGGAAAACAGCAAATGTCAAGTTGATCCCTAAACCTGGGGCTCCTACTAACCTCTCTAGCAGTTATAGACCTATAAGTCTGCTTTGTGTTTTTGGTAAAGTGCTTGACAAGTTACTCATTAATCGTATCACCTGGCATCTAGACCAGATAAATTTCTTCAGTTCGGATTTAGACCCAGTACAAGTACTACTCATGCCCTTCATTCGATTATCAGACATATCCAGGAAGCAAAGGATAACAATCAGCACACTGTAGTTATCTCAATCGATTTTAAAGGAGCATTTGATAACGCCTGGCGTCCGATGATTCTTAAGGCACTCCAAGACGTCTCCTGCCCCAGCAACCTTTACCGTCTCCTGACCAACTACTTTACTGACAGGGAAATTCAATTTAGGACTAACAGCTTTAACCTCTCCATTCCTTCCACCCTTGGCTGCCCTCAGGGTTCCTGTTCAGGACCAGCTCTATGGAACATTTTTATTAACAGCCTGCCGACTCTACAACTTAACCTTCCAACTGCTTCAAAAATTCAGGCGTTTGCAGACGACACTATTTTACTTATCAGTCATCACAATCGTGATATTCTACAAGAGCATGCAAATAATGCAGTCAACCAAATCTACTCTTGGAGCAGAGACAACCGAATCCCAATAAACTTCAAAAAGTGTGCGTGCTTAGTCATTGGAAGAACCAAACCACTCCAAAAGAGGCTGTCCATAAAAATTAATAAAAACCTAATTCCCAATGTTAAAGAACTGAAAATCCTCGGTGTCCTCTTCGACCAACAACTCTCCTGGACCCAACACATTCATTATGCCTACAACAAAGCTAATAAGGCTATTAACCAATTACAGGGTATCTGCAGCAATGGCTGGGGCATGAGCAGCGAAGCTATGCACATAGCTTATACTTGTGCAGTGGAATCTATTATCACTTATGGAGCAGCAGTCTGGGGTAAAGCTGCTAATAAAGTTCAAAACAAACATAAACTCCTCACTATTCAAAGGATGGCAGCTCTCCGAGTTTGTAGAGCTTATCGAACTGCACCAACTGATGCCCTCTTAGTTCTTGCCAAGATGACACCGCTCCATCTGAAAATTAAACTACTTTGGATTCATAAACTTAAAAACCTACAACCAAATGACATTTATTCTACTAGAGACCTTCCAGACTCTCTCAAAGTGATAATCAATGACATCAACATGCACGGACTTGAAGACTACCCTCCTAATCCTCTGCACCCAGCCATCAAGACTAACTTCAATTATACTCTAGGTATTCCTGCCAGCAACAACTACCTTCACTTGTACACTGATGGCTCCAAAAGTAACACCAACACTGGAGCAGCAGCTGTGATCCTCCATGGGAACATTACTTGTTTTCAAGGGTTTTATAAACTCTCCCCACATTGCACCATTGTCCAGGCAGAACTTCTAGCCATCATGAAAGGCCTTCAAGCTCTTTCTAAACAATCCGTCAGCACTAACCACTGTTGCATTATTACTGACAGTAGAACTGCTCTTAACCTCATCCGTGACAATTATAGTAGTTACTACCTCGCTGCTACCATTAGGAGATTAGTAAATTCTCTCTCCAAAACTTGGATGTTCTCCTTCCATTGGGTCAGGGGACACACTGGTGTTCCTGGTAATACAAAGGCAGATTATCTGGCTAAAAAGATCTCCTACTCTGATAGACCCCCTATCTACAGCAGAATCCCTACTAGCTATCTTAAAATACTGTTTACAAGCTCATCAGACAAGAGTGGCAAACAGACTGTCTAACTCTACCACAGGGAGACTTACCTATCAATTTATCCCAGACATTTCCCACTTCCTCAAGTATAAACACTTCCAGCCGACCTTCCAGCTGTCCCAGGCAATACTTGGACACGGTAAATTCGGCAGCTATTTTAAAAGGTTCAACATCAAAAACAGTGACTTGTGTGATTGTTCCTCTGCTGCACCCCAAACCCCTCAACATCTGTTCTTTGATTGCGCCCATTTCTCCAATCATAGAGATGATTTGATTAGGGCAGCACTACACAAAGGACTTAACTGGCCTTGCGGCCTAATTCATCTCATTGACAAGGTAGACATGCTCAAGACCTTCAAAAAATTCCTTCTTAATACTAAGCAGCTTGAAAACGATGAACAATTTCAAGTGAACTTAAGTCACACCTAAGTTCTACCAGACCTTCTTCATCCATTTGCACCTTTTCAGGTGCCCCCAGCGTCATACCATTTTCTGTACATTGTTGTTAACTCGGAAGACTTCTGTAATTCTCCAATGTAAACTCTGTATTATATCTACCTGACATGCTAACCACCTGTTGAGTTTTTAACCATTTGTACTGCTTATTATGCAAAGTGCTTGTAATCATTTGTATCTTCTTTTACTACCTCATCCTGTAAAATAACTGTAATTACTGATTTATTTTAATAAACTTCCCGGTGCAGACCTCATGAGACCAAGAAATTGGTTGCTTCCCCCCTCTCCACTTCCCTAGTGCTTGCCACACTCCTCATGGCAAATACTTTCAAAATTTTCTCAATCTTTCCTAACACTTCTTACTTCATTTCATTCTTCCAAGGGTAAAACCACTGAGTAAGCCCTCTCTCCCTATCAACATCCTGTCTATAGCCCTTGGTGCGAACCATTTTATATTTTCAGGAATAAGACCAGATCCCTCTCCTTCCCTATGACTGTTTTGACCGATAGTGGAAACCTTACTACTACGGCTGTTGATACCATACACACTATCTTTAAACATCACTTTCCTTTGGATGACTTCGGGGGTGATGATGAGTTCCACCAGCAAATCCGACAAAACATTTCTAACCCCCCATTTTTATTGATGATGTCCCTTTCACTTCCACTGAAATACTCAAGGTTTTTAACAAACTTATTCACGGGAAAGCCCCCGGCCTTGACAACGTTACTGTCAAACTGGCCAAGAAAACTTTTGAAGCTATCCCTATAGCCTTCCTGGTTCTTTTTAATAAATGTTTATCCTTAGGCTACTTTCCCACTGCCTGGAAGAAAGCTAATGTTAAACTCATTCATAAACCTGGCTCTGACCCCAAACATGCTAGCAGTTATAGACCTATCAGCCTTCTTTGCGTTTTTGGTAAGGTGTTGGACAGACTTCTGATTGACTGCATCGTCTGGCACCTTGACCAAAGAGATTTCTTCAGCACCCACCAATATGGCTTTAGACCAAGGACCAGCACAACTCACGCCCTACAGTCTATTACAAAGTTTATTCACAAGGCTAAAGACAGGGACCAGCATTCCGTTCTTGTCTCAATTGACTTCCAAGGAGCTTTTGACAGCGCTTGGAGACCACTTATTCTTCACACCCTCATTGAGCAGCACTGCCCCAGTAATCTTTATGCCCTTTTAAGTAGCTACTTTACTAATAGGACTGTCTCCTTTAACACTGAGAACATTCACATTGATTCTCCTTCATCATTGGGCTGTCCCCAGGGCTCCTGCTCGGGACCAGCCCTTTGGAATATAATCATCAATAGTCTCCTCAAGGACCAGTCTACTCAATCCCATCTTGTACTATTCAAGCATTCGCTGATGATTTAGTTATACTCATCAGTCACAAAAATCGTGACACTATTCAGGAATTCGCCAACCAAGTTGTTGACCATGTCAACAATTGGAGCAGATTAAATCGTGTTACAGTTAATTACAATAAATGTGCATGCATTGTCTTCGGCCGGAAGAACCCTTTACAGAAAAGGCTGTCCATTAAAATTGACAACCATCTCATCCCAAATGTTAAGGAATTAAAATTTCTAGGTGTCATCCTTGACCAGAAACTTACTTGGACACCTCACATTCACTACATTTACAATAAGTCAATTAAGGTTATTAACGAACTTTTAAGTGTTTGCAACAACAGTTGGGGTCTCGGCAGCTCCGCTCTTCGTATTGCCTACACTAGTGTTATTGAGTCCATTGTTACTTCCCCCTGCGGGTGGGGGAAAAGAATACACCCGCCGTTTGACCCGCGTGTCGTAAGAGGGTCAGTTCCGCATAGAAGCAGCTTAGCCACTACACCGCCACTTCCTATTGAAATAAATGCAGTTTTTTAGGCATATAAGCAGTGCGGTCCGGCTTTATGACATTTGACCTCGATATTTTTAATAACGAAGGCATAATGACTTAAACTCTTTTACAGGAGTCACTTTTCGATGGCCCCCAACCTGTAGATTAAAGCCTATCGAAATCGGTGGGACGGAGTTGTCCTCTGACATTTCAAGAGTTCAAATCTCGTTTCTTTAACAAAGAATAACTCTAAAACGAAGCAACTTATCATAATGCGGTAAAAAGCATTTTATTACAAATTTGTTCTTAATTCTGCTCGTGCCAATTAAGGTGCATAAATAAACTTCAAAACTTTTTTAACTTGCAGATATGCTCTTACCTCGTTTCGGGTTAAGTGCGAATAGCTGACATTTTGTACAATTTTGTCGCAAATTTAAATTTTTCAAAAATGATTTAAACGGTAATAGGTGCGCAATCCGATTGTTAATGACCCTGCCAAATATTTATACGATCGGTTAAAATCCTTTTTTTTCTCAAATTTCAAGAGTTCAATCCTTTTTCCTTTAACAAAGAATAACTCTAAAACGAAACAACCTATCTTAATGTGGTAAAAGGCATTTTATAGTAGATTTGTTCCTGATTCTGCTCGTGCCAATTAGGGTGCGTAAATAAGCATCAAAACTTTTTTAACTTGCACGTACACTCTTACCCCGTTTCGGGTTAAGTGCGAATAGCTGACATTTTGTACGATTTTGTCGCAAATATAAAATTTTCAAAAATGATTTAAACGGTATTAGCTGTGGAATGCCATTGTTAACGACCCTGCCAAATATCTATACGATAGGTTGAAATACCTTCGTTTAAAGTCCAACTTTGTAAAAACCTTGTGCACTTACCCCACTCCACCTTATATAAAAGTATAAATATATGTATTATAATTTTATGCCTATAATACATATATATGTATTACAGGCTTAAAATTAATCCACATGTTTATTTTTTAATTAGATTTACATACTATTTTATGAAAATTGTTAAATTTTTTTTTTTCATATTAAAAAGCGTTATGGCAAATAATCTATTACATTATGCTTTTTTATAAAAAGATCTAACAAATTTAAAATACTGCAGTATAAATAAATGAATTATTATATATAGTAATTATGTGGATTATATTTTAATCGAAATCATGCAGATGATTGCATGAAATGACTCTTATCTTCCTTTGTATTGACAAAATACTGTAGGTTATCTTCTTGATTCTCAGAACTTGAACGTTTGATTAACAATAGCATTTAGAGCAATACAGTCAATCAACAGAATCAATATATAATATACCTATTGTATGATAATATAATATATACTGTATATATAAATATTATATATTGTATGTATATGTAGTATATATATATATATATACATTATATTATAATTTT
>AYEL01091269.1:0-16655 GCA_000484575.1 Olivierus martensii
TTCTCTTTCTGTCTTTATATCTGTATATAAAAATACTAGTATATATATATATATATATATACATTATATTATAATTTTTTGAAGTAACTTTCAAGAGAAAAATCATTTTTCTCTTTAGTTATATTTTTAATTAAAAATATAAGATGGTATGCGTAATGTATGTACGCATTGTATGCGTACAAACATTACATATACTGTTTTTAATTAAAATTATTATAAATTATTTTTCTGTTATTTCTATACCATATTCTATTATTCTAAAAATTTAAATCGATAAATTTATAATTTTAGTATATTTAAGTATATTTCTTGGTAATACATATTAAATAACAATAATTTATTATTATGTACATCATTGTTATCTGCTTGTCTGGGGATCTTATTTTTGGAAAACTCCGAACATTAGTTTAAAATTCTTTTTATGATATAGGCTATGTCTAAAGTTAAGAAAAACTTGCCAAAGTTTTTATATGCTAAGATAAACACAATATTTTATAATTTATAATATATCACTATCTATTATTTTGCTATTTTAAAAAATGTTTTAGGTGTGTATATAAATATTCATTTTTATAAATCAAGTGAATAAGAACATTTTTAAAAGACTTTCCTTATGTAAGTCTGGAAAAATGTATGTTAATTAATTTTATTTTATCATTAAAAAAATATTCAAATTTCTACATTAAAGATATTATTTTCATATAACAAAGACATTTTTGTTATATGAGATGAGATTTCCAAAAATGTAGTAAAATAGTATGCATTACTAAGTATGCTATAATGTAGCTCTAGAGCAGCGGATCCCAAAGTAGCGCAAAAGATTTTCAGTTGTATGCATTCTTACATTTGTTATATGAGATGAGCATTACTAAGTATGCTATAATTTAGCTCTAGAGCAGCGGATCCCAAAGTAGCGCAAAAGATTTTCAGTTGTATGCATTCTTTGCTCGTGAGAATTCATGTCTGTTTAGGGAATGCGTGCTATTTTTCTTTACTGATAAAAGGGATTACTAACGATTAAAAAATTTGGTGACTACTAGTCTCGAACAGAGTTTCTCTAATTTTAGTTCGCGGACTCATATAGATCCGCATTCTCCATCAGGAGATCCGTAAATTATTAACAAATAATGAGAATTTTTAATTTTGTATTTGTTTGAATTTGTATAAAGTTAATAAGAAAAAATTATATTTAACTTTTCTATTATTAATTCATTAAAACGAATATATGGTATATTCAACATATACTATATTTGTTTATATAAATTTTATATCCTGATACTACTTTATTATTAGAAATGAAACAATCACGCTTAGAATTCGCAGACTTTTTCAGTATAAAACTGATTCTATGTCACCATTTGAAAATCACTGGTCTAACTTCTCAAACTTTTCCACTTGGCGACCCCTTTTACCCCGAGAAAATATTTTCGCGATCCTGGACATAGAGGTATATAAACTAGGAATACGAATTAAAATATTCACTAAAATTTCTGTGACCCTCACATTTTGTTACGCGACCCCATATGGGGTCGCGACCCACACTTTGAGAAGCACTGGTCTAGAGCATAGGTAATAGGTCTATGTTTTATATGAAATAAGAAAAATGGGCATTTTAAAGAAATCAAGCCATTTGTGTTTAAAAAGCATGCTAATGATAATACGTTTCATAATTTAACACAATAAATAAAGTAAATATTTTACGTAAATTTTAACAATTAACATTTTATGCGAAATAAGAAGTCAGTTGTGTTTATTTTATATTTTTTTATCTAATTAATATTTTCATCATTCTTATTTTTTACAATTACATCCATAAATAAACGATTTATATTGAAATGTGTAGTTCCTTATTAGTATATATCAGGGGTGGACAAGTTCTTCGGTAATAAGAGCTACATATAATACTTTTCATACATTTTTGAATGTTCAAAAGCCGCAGAATATATTATTTTAAAATTGTATTTATAAATAATAAAAAACACAATTATATGGTAGTCCTATTTACCAAAAAAGAATATATTTAATCTATAGTAGTCACTTTTGGAACTAATTTTAGTGGGAGCGACACAAGCCATCAAATATCCAAACATTTTTTACGAACCAAATTATGATAATAAAATCCACGTTAACTCTTTTAATCGGTATCATTTAAAAACTAAAAATTTGAAGTTTCAAAATACTGTATCTACTTTTACTTATCTTTAAAGCATTTAAAGATAAGTAAAAAATTATCTTTAAATACTTTAAAGATAATTTTTACTTATAGAAATAAAATATTCTAATATTGGTTCCTATCTATATTACTATAAATTATTAATATAAAGATTTAGGAAAAATGGCAATGAAAACCAGTATTGTCTCGGGAGCCACACAGAGTAACTTTGGAAGCCGCATGCAGCTCGCGAGCCACAGTTTGCCCACCGTTGGTATATATACCAAGGGTGGTCCAAGCTTCATGTCATTAAGAACACTATAGGAGAATATCAAATACTTGAGAGCTGCAATCAGTTTCTTTTTGGGTGAATGAGAGCCACATCAGTTTTTCAATTAATTTTAATAATAGCTTCAAAATTATTTTATTATATATTTTACATGCATAAATACATGCATATATACATACTATATTTGCATATTATGCATACTACATTAAACAAATAAATTACAAATATATTATTTTTAAAAATTAAGTAGGTATTTTCTCCATATTAACTATTGACTTTCTGCTGTGGAGCCACATTGAAAGTATCAAACAGCCGCATGTGGCTTTCGAGACGCAATTTGGCTACCATTGATATATATCATTGTTTTCCTATTTGAATTATTGCATTCTATTTTTATTTGAAACAGTACTGTTTTTCATCTCAAAGATTCGAAATTGATTTCAAAGTCCCGTTATTCAAGTTTTCCAAATGAATCCGAATTCAGCCAATTTAGTTTATACCGCTGAATCTGTTCTAGAGATATGAAGCAGAGAATAAATTAGGAGCTCATTATTGTCATTACAGGTTTCCATCCTTCAATCGGTTCATTGAAGGATGGAAACCAATAGATCCCTCTTAAGATGAAGAATTAGCCTTGAAATCTATCATGATAAAAAGATATTCCTCTTCTACTTGATGGATAACTAGATCAATTGGTCTGTTAAATCTATTAATATCATATCTTTCAACTGTTCAACTCTCTTGCCAATCCATCACGAATATTGTCAACTCCTAACAGATTAATCTGCTCCTGTAATCATGTTTTTAAATTTACTAATCAACATTTAGTTTAATTTTATTATAATTGATTACAATTGTGACAAAATTATCATTATTATTAGATAAAATTATTTTAATCTAATACTACATAGAATATAGTTATAAATAGGATTATAAGGATATACTGCGATGATAATATAAATTCTATAACTTTATCTATATGATCTATTGAGAGAAAATTGTTATTGTTAAGTATAACGATATCAATATTGCATAATTATTTAAGATTGACAAAGTATAACTTGTACTTGCATTACCAAAAACCGATAAGAATTCATCATCGATACCATCAATAATTATATTTTATAAAATGCGTTTGTAATTGGTAAACGATATATCTTAAAATTTATCATTATTGTTTTGTAAATATACATAATAGAAGTCCTATACTGAAAATAAGAATTTTTGTTATTTGGTTTTACTTTGAAACAGTAAATAAAAATCGATTTGGATCTATAAAAGTTGAGAACGCTATTCAATCATAAAATACATTAAGAGATGATAAATATCTTTATTAATTAATAACAAATAGATATGTTTAGAAGATTTATCGGGCTTTATAAATAAATAAATAAAATGATAGTCTATATAATTTATATTTAGATATATCATCTGAGTTAAAAAAAATAATCTAATAATAAAAGAAAATTCTAAAAGCGATCAGCATACAATATACAATAATATCATTTTCTATCTTAACATAGAAAAAAATCTTCCCTTTGTTAATTCTTTAAAGATTTAAAATACATTAAAAAATTATTTAACAATAAGATAATTCAAAATACTTTATTATTTTGGAATTAGAGAATCATCAGCATCATCAGTAAAATATATGTTATTGTACATTCTACTTAATTTAAATCAATGCCAAATATTAAAAAATGAGTAATTCGTGTAAAGCTTTCGAATTTTACCGTATTAAAAAGTTAAAATTAAGCATTAAAATACTTGACTTTTTACATGAAGAAGTTCTTAAGAATTATTATTATTATTTGGATTCTATAATAAAAATAAAAGACAATTTTATTAATAGTTTAAACTTTTGTCATTATTGTATCAAAAATCTAATAGCCATTTATAATTTTAAAAATCAAAATCACAAAAAATCACAAATAGATATATACTTAATATACTCATGAAATAATTATTTCTCAGGAAATGATAATTCATAGATAAATAACATATACTAAAAATTAAAAAAAATACCATTTATAATTTTAAAAATCAAAATCACAAAAAAATCACAAATAGATATATAATTATTATACTCATGAAATAATTATTTCTCAGGAAATGATAATTCATAGATCAAAAATTAAAAAAAAAAAAAAAATCAGTATACTTCTATAGGAATGGATGCAATACATACATAATATAATACAATATTAAGAAACTAAAATATTTAATTGCGAAATGTTTACAAATGCAATTTTGTGCATTTGATTATTTTCATTTTGCAATCTTCCGAATTTTTTTAATTTTTAAATAAGGTAATTTTGACAGAAAATGAGCTATTTGTAAAATAAGCTATTTTTGACAGAAAATGAATTTTTATTTATCAATTTTAAACTAAGCATGTGTGCATTTATTTTGATAAAGCAAACTCCAACAGTGACAACAAATTCACTTCTCTTCTTTTCTTAATATAAAATTCTCATAGGCTGTCAAAAACAGGTGTGAAGAAAAAATGATTGGGGAACATTCGACGTTTGATTTCTTTATTACTCAAGTAACAGACAAATTAGGGGAACGCCTACTGTTTATTTATGTCCAAAACATATATAAAAGTTTATTGCCTATTATTCAACTTCAGTTTGGTCTAAGTATCTGGATGAATGGTAAGTGAAATAATTTATTTTAATTAATATTTAATCTGTCATTTCATTATTGTTATGCAATTAAATCTAATAATTGAATGCGCATTATTAATTCGAATTTTTTCATTATTATAAAATTTTAGAGAGTAATTTGTGAATTAAAATTCTCAAAAAATCTTTTGCAATTTAATAAATAATTTAATTAATTAAATGATATAAGTATTTCATAAATAATAAATTTTGATAAATTTAGTTTTTTCTTTTGGATTTTTAACAATTGTATAAAACAAAACTAAAAAAAAATCAGCATTAATTGGAAATCGGCAAATATACTATAATCTTTTTTTTAAAATTTCAACTTAGATTTAGAGTATTTAAAAATATATTAGAATTTAATTTGTCTTATTCTTATATGCAAAGAAACTATAAAATATTTATATTTATTAAGTTTATATTTTTCAAAAAATTTTGTCTGGAAATTCTTTTTATCGAATACTTCAAAATTTCATTCTTCTAAAAAAACTGCTTTGCGTACAAATTAAATTTCGAAGTTGAAACTTATTTAGCCTATTTTATCATCAAATTTAATTATAAAAATACAGTAAGACTCTGTTTATCGCGGGGGATAAGTTCCAAAGAAACGAAGCGCTAAATGAAACAGCGTTAAACGAGGTCATCTTAACACACAGTATATATAATGGATAGGTGAAACACGACAGTGAATAAAAAAATATACATACCATTCATTTTATTTTATAACATGTATTATTACTATTGTATTACATTAATTATAGACATTTTTTAGGCTAATATCGATTTGTATTTCACAAATATTGGTGAAAAAATTCTTAAAATATCGATTTGTGTTCATAAATCATTCATGAAAATCAAAAATATTCAAGTAAATGATTCTATTCATGAATCATTCATGAAAATCAAAAATATTCAAGTAAATAATTTCTTCATAAATCATTCATGAAAATCAAAAATATTCGAGTAAATAATTTGTGTTTGATGAAGAATGTTCTTCCTCATTTGACACTTTTTGTTTTTACCTAAGAAGTGATCTAACGTCGTTTGCCTTTTTGTTTGGCAAGCAATTGTCGATAGCGAAACATCGCATCCATGACACTTCGTCTTGCCTTTGAACTTTTATCAAAATTTGGATCATTTTGTATATACATACCATTCATTTTATTTTATTTTATAACATGTATTATTACTATTGTATTATATTAATTATAGACATTTTTTAGGCTAATATCGATTTGTATTTCACAAATATTGGTGAAAAAATTCTTAAAATATCGATTTGTGTTCATAAATCATTCATGAAAATCAAAAATATTCAAGTAAATGATTCTATTCATGAATCATTCATGAAAATCAAAAATATTCAAGTAAATAATTTCTTCATAAATCATTCATGAAAATCAAAATATTCGAGTAAATAATTTGTGTTTGATGAAGAATGTTCTTCCTCATTTGACACTTTTTGTTTTTACCTAAGAAGTGATCTAACGTCGTTTGCCTTTTTGTTTGGCAAGCAATTGTCGATAGCGAAACATCGCATCCATGACACTTCGTCTTGCCTTTGAACTTTTATCAAAATTTGGATCATTTTGTATAAACTGATCCATAATTTCCGTAAAAGTGGCTATACTTATTTTGACCAAAATATCGCTGAAAGAAAAACATTCTAACTTCAAGGAACTACAGTTCGAAGTGGCAGAGTAAGCCACCTTGACAGCATCGAACTAGTACGAAGTGGCAGCATTCAGGTTAAAACTAAAATGGCATAATTGTTATTTTTATTACTGTAAAATAACATTGATAACCGATCATAAATAAGAATTGTGATCGTAGCAAATTTTCGTATGTACTACACTGAACTGAAATCAAACGCTCTGCGAGAGGCTATGGGAGTATCAAAGCAACAAATTCGTGCGATTGATATGAATATAACGATTTGAAAATCCGCATCAAAGTGAATCAATAAAAAATATAGAATTCGAAAAAACCGCGTTATATTGAAACAGCGTTAAGCGGGGTCTTATGTATGTAAATAGTTTAATGCACTAAACTAACATTGTTTAGATATCCGATGCTTGCATCAATTCCATCTTGCACAATTTCCATTTAGCAATATATCTAAATTGTTAATTTTAAAAATTAATTCATATTTAATTTTCACATTCATAACATGACACAGATTTCAGTCTGAGAAGAAAATTATTCTTGTCACAAATAATTGTTTAAATTTTTGTTATTTGAATTTTAAAATTTTTTGATATTTTAACTCCATAATTCCATTTTGATATTTTTGGATATCAATATAAATTATACCATTTTTTAAATTTTATGTATAGAATATATGCAGTCTTGACTGTAGTTACTCATTTCTATGTTAACTTTGCCTTCGTTATTATTAACGAAGGCAAAGTTAACGTTTTTAACGTTTATTAAATGTCATTAATAATAATAATAATAATCAAAATAAGCTAGTCTATAAGCCAGTTAAAAATATATTAATCAAATATTAAAAATGAATTATATAAATTAAGAAATTTTACTAAAATGTATAAGAAATTAAAATAATCATAAAAATTATTCGCTATTTACGAGTATTTTTTTAGGAAGATAGATGTTTATAGAAAAATAATTTTACATTTTAGAACTTTTTTAAAATTTTATGAGCAATTCAAATCCTATAAAAGTCTTTTTTTCCTTCTCTGTTATACTAAATAGAACTGAAAATAAATTTGTAGATAGCTGATTATCAATAGATAGATATGCATTTATCTACTTATAAAAACCTCGTCAATTGAACTTACGATGTTTGATCAATTTGCCAAACTAGTTATAAATTTCTGAATAATTCTGACTGCACAGATAAATAGAATGGCATTGAAATCAGAATTTTCTGTCAATAGATAGGTATGCATTTATCTACTTATCATAAAAACCTCGTCAATTGAACTTACGATGTTTGATCAATTTGCCAATTTCTGAATAATTCTGACTGCACAGATAAATAGAATGGCATTGAAATCAGAATTTTCTTCTCGAAACAAAAGAATTATAATACAGTATTTAATAATAACAGAGTTGAAGTAAATTTGGTTGTTAAAAAATATCACTTCATTTTATACTCTGTGTGTATGTAATGGTAGATTTCATTCTCGATATTAACAGCTATTGATAATAATATAAATTAACTATATTATAAAATATAAGTTATATATGATTTATTGTATTATAACTATATATGTTTATATCAAATATGTTTAAATAAATTATTGCTTTCATGATAAAATATCTAGATAAAATGGAATGTTAATACTGTATTTATTCAATTGATTAGAGTTAATAAAATTCGAAATGTAATCTACTACCGTGCGGTATACAGTAGTACCCCGGAGTTACGTAATAGGTGGGATCGGGAAGCATAACATAAATCGAAAATGTCGGGGTACCTACAGATTCCTAAATATAATGTCAGGTACATATGTATTAGGTTCTTAATTGACTCTTTATTACCAAGAAAACAACAAATTATAAAGTTTATAATATATAGTTGTAATTAAAGACTCTTAATCCACAAATTAGCAAATGAAATATGTACATACGATATATACACACTATGTAATTGTGAAATTAAACAAGTGAGCGAGGGGGCAAGACGAGAAGTTGCGTATCTCCGAATTTACATAAGTCGAGTTTTCGTAAGTCGAGGTATTACTGTACTTCCAAAAACTGTAAGCAAAATTAACATCTTTGATAGAATTTTGACACAACAAAATAACTGAAATACGACAAAATTCTATCAGTGTGTGCCAGGGAAAGTTCGTTTCAGAAATAATACCTACATAGATCTATAAATTATCTCGTCCATTATAGCGACTAATGAGATAATTTGTGAGCAGTTCTAATCCGTATATACAATGTACACATACTGAATGAAATAATTATAACTTATAGAACTCTGCTTTGGGAGAAATAAGTAAAGTTTAATGATTTGTGAAAGAATCGAAAAGTACTTACTTGTTAGTCTTTAAATATTATTCCGAAGACGAAGTTGGAAACTTCAAGAAGCCTTCAGATTTTCAATCCAGTTCTGGCTATCTTTGAGAATTATCTCTCTAAAACAATTCTATTCTGCGATTACAAATCTAAGGAATTAACCAAGCTCGATGAATAAAATGTGTTATTAGGTGCAAAATATAGAACGAAATGATTTTTTCTAATAACGAATTGCTTCAAACCTTAGATGCTTTCATTATTTTATCTGATATTCCCGATTAATCCTCTCTTTCTTCTTAATTTCTAATTATCTATTATGTAATTGATAAATTGAATTTGATATGTAGCCTAATTGATAATTGTAATAGAAGCATAAAAAATTTAAATATCTTTTATAATAATCTGTCTATTCTAAAATATTATTATTTTGATCTATAAAAGAATTATCACAAATAATATTTCACATATAATAATTCAATATTTTACAATGTATAATCGTTGGATAACAACATAATATCGAATAAATATCTAATTGATGTTGATAATTATTTAATTATTTAAATTATATTTTGTATAAAAAAGCATTATTTGAAATAACAATATTATTACTAATTATAAGCTAATGTCTGATATATGTGTTTAATAATGCATTATTATTATTTTTTGCAGATAGCAATATAAAAGTACAAGCTTATGGTTATGCATTTCCCTTTATCTTTCGCTACGCTTATCGTGCTGACTAATGCTTGTTTCATTACGAATTGTCCTCCCGGAGGAAAACGAAGTTTGCACACAATAAACGTAATATTATTGCGAATATTTTAAATATATTTAATTTATTATAAAAAAGATTTATAATACAATCGGTTAACAGAAATAAAATGATATACTGTATTTTACTATCTTTGAATTCAAGTTCTAAATGGAGAAAATAAAATCTTATGTGAAACTTAAATATTGCGATTTTGAAAAATATTTAATTTATTATAAAAAAGATATTTATAATACAATCGGTTAACAGAAATAAAATGATATACTGTATTTACTATCTTTGAACTCAAGTTCTAAATGGAGAAAATAAAATCTTATGTGAAACTTAAATATTGCGATTTTGAATTATGATAATTTAGAATTAATTTATTTATCTATATATCAGATTTTCTACTAATAATAATTACAATACACTTGAGTTATTTTAATAATTTAACTCACGATTTGTTATTTAAAAATTACAGTATTTAAATGTGAGAACACAATGAAATTTTACGTGTTAATTCTCCCTGAAGGCGAGAAATATTTTAGGAGAATGCACTTACATGTTTTTCAAAACGTTCATTCATATCATTTTACTTCTATTTACTATATATCTACTTATATTCGAGAGAAAGTTTAAAGTTATTTGACTTAAATTCAAATTACTGATTACATAAAGAAGATCTAAGTTAATCGCAACTTAAATTATCATAATTTTTTGAGTAAATTCTGACAAATTTAGAAATTTATGTGGGTCTTAGCAAATTAAAAATGCGATTAATATATCTTTAGTTCTTGTAATCGGATAAACTATAAAATTAAATAAATAATTTTTAATATGTCTATTGAACAGTGCCCTTCATGTGGAACCAATCAAAAGCTTCAGTGTTTTAGACGAGGATTATGCTGTGATGCTACTATTGGCTGCATAATTAATGAAGAAGGAATGCCAATATGCCAGCAATCTTTTGATTATCATCTCTGCAAGAAAAAAGGTCGTTTCTGTAGTTTACGTGGAATATGTGCTACCAATGGTGTTTGCTGTGTGAAAGGTGAGTAGAAAAATTTAATTATCTGAACAGTATTCAATATATTTAATTAATATTTTGTTTATGTTAATTTAGTCGATTAAAATTATGATTTAATACAGGATAATAATTCCAATAAAAGAGAATTTTCATTTGAGAAAACTGCATTTTTTCACAATAATTGATCAGCTAAAATATTATGGAATTTTAGATTAGATCACAAGCAAAGAAATTGCAGGATAAAAGTGACGAATTTCTTTTACTGCATATTTTGAAATAGGACAGAGAATAAATAGAGCAAAAATTGTTCTGCCAGCAATTTTTAACTTCAACTTGAGGGATAAAAGTGACGAATTTCTTTTACTGCATATTTTGAAATGGGACAGAGAATAAATAGAGCAAAAATTGTTCTGCCAGCAATTTTTAACTTCAACTTGAGGATTTTGAATATCATCTTGGTTTCATATTTCGATTTTTTGGAAGGGAACGGCCCAGCCTACCGATCTTCATTCTTCATTTCAAACCAGTCTCATGTTAGCAGGATGGCCGTGTGATAAAGCATTCATTTATCACCTTGGAGGATCCAAGGTGATAAGTGAATGCCTCCTGATGTGATGAAGGAGTGATATCTTACGGTAGGCTATTCATATTTCGATTTTTTGGAAGGGAACAGCCCAGCCTACCGATCTTTATTCTTCATTTCAAACCAGTCTCATGTTAGCAGGATGGCCGTGTGGTAAAGCATTCATTTATCACCTTGGAGAATCCAAGGTGATAAGTGAATGCCTCCTGATGTGATGAAGGAGTGATATCTTACGGTAGGCTCCGCCGATATACACAATCAGTGCCGGATCTAAGCCGATTGGACCGATTGCACCAAATCGGGGCCACGCGCTTGAAGGAACCCAGCGTTGAGACAAAATAAAATCATGAAAAGGCTAATGAACGAAGAATAATGGTTTAGATTTCTATTATGACTGGGCTTTTACACCCCAGCCTTCGAACGTTTAATTTTTGTAGATCCACAAAAAGAAAAAATTTTTCTTGGAAAAATTGAATGTGAATGAATCGATTTTAAGTTATCTGTTGGAACATGTGGGAAAAAATTTTCTATTTAAATTAACACTGCTTTTGCAGATTCCAATGTATTCTTATCTAATATTCTGAAAATATTTTCTGAATACTCAAATTAACGGCAGATGAATTTTTTTTTATTAGAATTAAGTACAGGTATCCCTCGCCATACGCGATCTCACTTTACGTGTTTTCACTATAACGCGATTTTGAAAAGTAAATTAACTTTTTAAATTAAAATAATTTTTGTTTAAAAATTGTCTCGTGGATGAACTGTTTGAGTACCACTCATCAGAGCTCAACTAATGAAGAGCTTCTGGAAATGGAAACTCAACTAATGAAGAGCTTCTGGAAATAGAAAACAACATGAATGATGAAAGTCGGGATCCCTTTGTTGCTGAGCCTATCAAACAACTTTCAACAAAACAAATGATTGAATTTTTTAAACATATTGATAGTGCCATCAGAATAATTGAAGAAAATGATCCTAACGAGACTAGAAGCGCCAAAGTTGCAAGAGAAATTCAGAATTCTTTGGCTTGCTACAAAGAATTTTATAGAGAGAGGAAGAATGCTGTCTGTCAGCTGTAGGGCTGGCTTAATCCGGTAAGCAGACGATGCACAATATCGGGGCGCCTTCAGAAGAAGGGCGCCAAAATTATCATTTTTTCAATATTGTAAGAGCACCGAGTAGAAAGCTGCATCGGGGCGCCGGGACCTATAGAACCGGCACTGGTCAGCGGAATCTCGACTGTTTCATTAAAAATGTTGAAGATCATCAGAATATCATCCCAGAGACTTCAAGAGAGCAAGAGTGTGATGATCCAGACTCACCGGACCCAGTCCATTCAACATTGAATTGAAGACTGTCAGAATTATATAATGTTTAGTTATTTATGACTTGTATTAATTGAATTCATTCATCCAACCATTCATTCATTAAAATTTGTGTGCTTTGTTTGTTTATAAGTTTAACTAATTCATTCATTAAAATTTGATCTTTCGTTCATAGGTGTAAAGTTTTCATTTTTTTTATCCTTCTGAAGAAACCTCTGTCCCTATCTCACCCATACTTAATTCAACTCACTTTACGCGATTACTTCATAGAACTAATTAATCGCGTAAAACAAGGGATACCTGTACGCATACTATATGTGAATGTTGCCAGAAAATATCGAAAAAAGTTTAAATGAATAATAGAAGATTATTAGTTGATCTTAGATTTATGACTGAAGTAGATGAAACTCGCATTTTTACACGCAAATATAAGGCCGAAAGAGTCTTAGCAATAAGAAATGGGTTATAAGTGGAATTTACAGAATAACATTGTGAGTATTTTTTAAAATATGATATCCAACAAGCGAATCGTTAATTCTGTTATTATCAGGAATGTTATCGAAGGTTCTACTGTTATTACTAAACTTCATAGATCTTGATTTTCCTTGGATAAATATGCAGAGAATTTAAAAATGTTCAGATCACTTAAAAAATATTCCAAAAAATCTGCTCAAAATATAATATAATTCATCAGATAAATAGTTTTTTTATTTTCTATTTACTGTATATCTACTGATATTCGAGGAAAGTTTAAAGTCCTCTGGTCGGCCGGATGGCCGCGTGGTAAAGCTTTGGCTTACCACCCTGGAGGATCCGGGTCCCACACCTCCAATTTTTCAGGAGGGGTCCGGGCCCGGCCTGTTGAACCCCATCCTTCAACCATCCGGTTGACCCCATCATGGGTGCTGGCCAGCCTGTGATGGGAGCTCTAAATGGCCGCCGCCAGATACAGAATATCCCATGAGGATATGGCGGCGTAATAAAACTAACCTAACCTAACTTAAAGTCCTCTGACTTAAATTCAAACTACCGAATCGCAATTTAAATTTTCGCAATTAAATAGTTTTTTATTTTTATTTTTGAAAGACAATGAATCAATTCACCCTGTTTAACAAAATTATTGATATTTTTAAAGTTCCTTTTAATTTTCACAAATAAGTATTAATTTAACCTCTTTTATGCATTTTCATATGTTGATTTAATTTGTCCAAAACGAAAAGAAAAAAATCTCTTGATTATGACATATATATCATAATTATATTATTTTGTAATGTTACTGCAATCATGTTTGTCATTTATTGAAAGAAGTAACATTCTTTCAAATGAAAATACTTCGGATACAAGTAAATTTTTTATTTATTGTCATTGATAAGCAAATTAAATATATGTCACTATCTCGAACTCATCGTTAACGTTGATTTTTATATTTTTGAATAATTGCTAACGCATATATGTGTCCATAGTCCATACTGATAACTTTAGCTGGACGCATTTATGCGTCAATAGCAGTCAATTAAAAATTGCATATTTACTTATAAACGCTACTTATTTTATTTATACATATAAGCCATATTTTGAGAGGCCTCGTGAGAAATATCCAATAGGGCCCCACACTAACTTAATCTGGCACTATACACAATATTTCCATTATGAGATTCAGCATACTGTAACTGAATTAACTAACTAATTGAAATAATATATAACATTTACACCGAATACTTTACAAAATAATACAAAACAATAAGTAAAATTATGAAAATAGATTATAGCTAGAAAATTATTAAAAAGATTTTTTATTATAGATATTGTTTATTTATTATTATAATAATGTCTTGTTGTCCTTATTGTTATATTAATGCAGTATAGTGTGCTATACTTGTACTATTGAGGCTGCATTCGATTCCGGATCCCACACACCCAAATTCTTCAAAAAGGATTAGATTAATCCTTTTTGATTTTTTAAGTATGCGGTACTTGAACCGCATACTTAAAAAATCTGGTCTACCCCATCACGGATGTTTGCCAGCCCTGGTGAGCTTTATATAGTTGCCATCATATGTGCCTTATACAACTTGATGGTATAATTGAATAAACCAAGTCACATCATTTTTTTCTGTGAGGTTTACCTTGCTTTCCACTTGATAAGTACTAAACAGTGCCGGATCTAGTTAGTGCGGGGCTCGATTGGAATATTTTTCTCGGGGCCCCTCAAAATATGGCTTATATGTATAAATAAAATAAGTAACATTTATAAATAAAGATCCATTTTTGTCGGCTGGATTGGCTATGTGGAAACACTACGGCTTTCCACTCTGGAGGACCTGGGTTCAAATCTCAAGTCCCACCCCTTGAAAATATTTATCATGATCATGAAGATCGATGCCCTCCTGTCGATCCCGTCGTCCACAATCCGGCAGATCCCTCTGCAGGGATGGACAGCATCTGGAAGGACTTCTCTCGCCCCGTTAATTATTATTATTATTATTACAGAAAGAAAACTGGCGTCATCTGATGACAAAAGAAGGGTTAATTATTTGGATAAATTTCACCTTGATGTGAAAATTTGAACCATCGGAAATAGCAACCCCGTGGCCTAATTAGCATATATTAGGTTTCAATATGCATATTGATTATTAATTATTTTGATAAATTTCACCTTGATGTGAAAATTTGAACAATTTTATTTTTCATCAATAAATTTCACCTTGATGTGAAAATTTCAACAATTTTATTTTTCATCGAGAGATAGCAACCCCCTTGGCCTAATTAGCATATATCAGATTTCAATATAAGACAGGGCTGTCCAAAAGGCGATCTGCGAGGCTTTCGCGATTTGTGATATAATATTACTTTTTAATGTTATTTATCACTTTTATTTATTACAAATTTTTTACAAAATTTTAAGAGATTAATAAAAAGTATCCTAAAATTGAATTCTATTAACTCAATTATTTTTTCTTAATTATTAATAATTATGTAACGATCAACAACTATCAATTACATCACATTTTTATGACTTTCAATCACGTCAATTTTAGTTTTAGCTGTTTCAGTTTAAAGTTTTGAATTGTGACTGTATTTTAGTTATTTTTTGGCTTCTAACACACACCATTTCAGTGATTTTGTGACCGTTGTTGTGAGATTCTGTTTTAATTTTATTTTACGTTTTAATTTAATTTTATTTTTATTTTATCCCATGAATTCGTTGCATTTGTGAAATGACTGAGAAAAACATATACTCGATTTTCATTTTCTATTTTATTAGTAGCGTAGAAAAATGACTTTTTCATAACAAATCATATGCGTAAAGTGCTTTGTTTAGCGAACGTTTTCTAACTTTTGTGATTTTGGCCGGAAAGTAATGTGGGGACGAATTCTGTTACAATTATCAATCAAATTATCGTTTGTCCTGACACTAGGTGTGATGATTGATCTCGCTCACACCTAACGCGAAATTTTAGATATTTCTAGCCGAAAAGAACTTAAAGTCGGGCGCCTGGGTAAGTGACGCTCAAGAATCCGAAGTGCTAGAGGCCGAAAGAGTCTTAGCAATAAGAAATGGGTTATAAGTGGAATTTACAGAATAACATTGTGAGTATTTTTTAAAATATGATATCCAACAAGCGAATCGTTAATTCTGTTATTATCAGGAATGTTATCGAAGGTTCTACTGTTATTACTAAACTTCATAGATCTTGATTTTCCTTGGATAAATATGCAGAGAATTTAAAAATGTTCAGATCACTTAAAAAATATTCCAAAAAATCTGCTCAAAATATAATATAATTCATCAGATAAATAGTTTTTTTATTTTCTATTTACTGTATATCTACTGATATTCGAGGAAAGTTTAAAGTCCTCTG
>AYEL01091270.1:0-26649 GCA_000484575.1 Olivierus martensii
CATTTGTAATCATCATTATATAATATTTAAAAATTAAAGATATTCAAAAATAATCATTACAATAAGAATAAAAAATCACACAAATTAAGAAATATTAAACAATAGTTAAAAGAGTTCAAAGTTGACTCTGCAAGACAAAGGAGGCAGTTCTAGGAAAGACGATCTTGTTATCTGGTAATTGGATCTTCAGTTTAGTTCTCCAGCAACGGTCAAAGTTTTCGTCTACATCTATTGTTGGCTGTTTAGAGATTGTTTTTCAAAGTTAAAAAAATTAAACTGCAGGAAAATTTTTGTATCTTGGTCCAGGCCCCACAGTAATATGAACGTTTGGTAATACTTATTTGTATGAAAGTGAATTTTATAACATGAAGATAGTTAAGAATCGATTCGGAACCTGCCTTGGAGATTCTTCTTTCACATATTCCGCGGATAGCTACACAGGAATGTAAATATTCCAGCCCTTGTAAATGTTGTTGCCCGCCCTCATTTATTACATTAAATAGGTACATACATACTTTTATTATATATTTTAACTGTTTATATTTTATAACTTTTTGTTAGCATGTTTATTGGATGCAATCAGATAAATATAATTTTGTAATAAGGTTTGTAATCTGGAAATCGATACAACATGGACAGCACTATGTAACACTATCACTTCTGCTGCAAAGAAAATCCTTGGAACTAAGAAACCTAGCTGCCGACATATTGATAAGCAAACTTGGTTCTGGACAGAAGTGCAGTGTAAAGTGAGAGCAAAGAAGACTGCTTTTAAAATATGGTATGCAAATAAAACTAAGGAAAATGCAGAGAATTATAAAGCTGCAAAGAAAAAAGCAAATAAGACAGTTGCAAAAGCACGATATAACTACTACCAAGACCTTTGAAAAACTGGACACTAAAGAAGGTGAGAAGAATATTCACCGCCTCGCAAAAGCACGAACCATAGCAACGCAAGACACTGGCCACTACATGTGTATCAAAAATCAAAATGGCCAAAGAGTGCAAGAAAAATCAAAGATCCTAAGACGCTGGCAAGAATATTTCAGTGAGATCTCCAATGTTGAATTTACTCACTCTCCTATCCCAGAAGGCATGCCAACTTATGGCTCCCTTCCCTGCATCTCTAGGGAAGAAGTAGCTATAGCATTCCTAAATATGAAAACCAGAAAGCACCTTGCACAGATGACTTACCTGCAGATATATGGAAAATAAAAGACTTTAGAGATACTGCTACTACTTGGCTAACCAACTTCTTTAATGCCATAGTAGCACACGGACAAGCACCAACAGACTGGTCAAAGAGTATCACTATCCCTATTTTTAAAAATAAAGGAGACCCTGCGCAGTGTTCCAATTACCGGCCAATTCGTCTACTATCTCTTACTATGAAGATTTTTGAACGAATTCTTACCATCGTCTAAGAGATTTAATCCAAGTCAGTCCAAATCAATGTGGATTTATAAAAGGGCATGGAACATCAGATGCAATCTTTGCTACATGACTTCTGCTAGAAAAACATAGGGAAAAGAAAAAGCCCCTACATATAGCTTTCCTTGATCTTGAAAAAGCTTTTGACAGGGTCCCACACCAGCTAATATTGTACGCACTCCGCGACCATAATGTACCTGAACTACTCATTCAGTGGATCCAAATTTATTATATATTGACTTTATAGAAACACCAACAGCTATGTTAGATGTGCAGCTGTACTTCGAACAGCTTCCCTATTAGTATTGGAGTACATCAAGGCTCAGCATTATCCCCACTACTTTTCATTCTTGTCATGGACACAGTTATAAGAGACTTACAACAAAATATCCCATGGACTCTTCTCTATGCTGACGATGTCATGCTGGCTGCAAAAACCAAGAATGAGCTACAACAACAAGTACAGGCATGGAGTAACCGACTTAATCAATATGGCCTACGCCTTAATATCACAAAAACGGAATATCTGGAAAGCTGCCCAACTGATGGATCCATCCAAGTTAATGGAATAGACCTTGTAAAGACTGAAACCTTCCGATACTTAGGCTCACATCTACAAAGTAACAGTAGTATCGAAAGTGAAGTACGTTTAAGAATAAACGCAACCTGGCTACGATGAAGAGAAGTTACTGGCATTTTATGCGATCGAAGAATGCCCATACGCTTAAAATCAAAAATCTATCGGACTGTAGTTCGCCAGTTGCACTATACTCCACCGAGTGTTGGCCAGCAACAAAAGACGCCATGCGCCATTTAAGTACTATGGAAATGCGCATGACTCGATGGGCACTGGGCATCTCTCTACTAGACCACGTAACAAATGATATGATCAGAACACAAATGGGTATTGCTCCTATTGAAGAGAAGATGAGGGAGGTGCGCCTACGATAGTATGGCCATGTTCTTCGGGCAAAACCCGATAGTATCATTCAAACTGCCTACAGCCTCCAGGTAGAAGGACAACACCCCCGTGGCAGACCAAAGCAATGGTGGAAAGATACAATTAATGTAGACATAAAATTCCTTCGACTTAATGTTAATGATGTAACTGATCGTGGAAAATGGCGTTCTAGAATCCATACAGCGGACCCTACAATTGTGGGAAAACGCTAGGAAGAAGAAGTTTGTTAATATGGAAATTAAATTGGTTTCGAAAAAGCGTTATATTTATGCGCTCCGTTTGTTAAAACAATAGCGTATCAAGTACCAAAGTCCCTCCCCTTTTATTGTAACTACGGCCCTCCATATCTCTAGTAAACACGGCTATGACAGCACTGATTATAACATATTGATTAGAACCCGCTCCAGGTTAGGTTAGGTTAGATTAGTTTTATTACGCCGCCATATCCTCATGGGATATCGCCATTTATAGCTCCCATCACAGGCTGGCCAGCACCCATGATGGGGTTCATATCCTCATGGGATATTCTGTATCTGGCGGCGGCCATTTATAGCTCCCATCACAAACTACCCAGGACCCATGATGGGGTCAACCGGATGGTTGAAGGATGGGGTTCAACAGGGCTGGGCCTGGACCCCTCCTGAAAAACTGGAGGTGTGGGACCCGGATCCTCCAGGCCCGGATCCCTCCTGAAAAATTGGAGGTGTGGGACCCGGATTTGAAACAGACCCCTCCTGAAAAACTGGAGGTGTGGGACCCGGATTTGAACCCGCTCCAGGGTGGTAAGCCAAAGCTTTACCACGCGGCCATCCGGCCGACACTCCTGAAAAATTGGAGGTGTGGGACCCGGATTTGAACCCGGATCCTCCCAGGGGTGGTAAGGCCCCAAAGCTTTAACCACGCGGCCATCCGGCCGACAGAACCCGCTCCAGAGAGATGTGATTAGGGTCAATTAATTTATAACTACCCTGTACAAACCTGTATCTAAAATATTGTGATAGGGCTCAATGTAAAAAAGTAATTGAGTGTGAGGACGTTTTCGGTAATTGCAATCTTCCGTAACTTTCTTTATTAAATCGTACCATTTATACGTTCCGCGAATATTGAAAAAAGATACATATATTTTAAAATATTTTTTCTTAATACATTATTTAATTACATAAACTTTGACAAACATGGGGCCCCCTCAAGCGCGGGGCCCGATTGGGTGCAATCAGTGCAATCGGCTTAAATCCGACACTGGTACTAAGAGACAGGATATTTCCATTCCCACTATTGGCTGCCACATCCGTGATCAGCCGTCAGGTAGAGGATGGGATTCAATAAGCCACTGAAAAAACTGGAGCTATGAGTTCAGGAAATTGAACTGGATCCTCTAGGATGGAAGTAAAGCACTCTTCCATTCAGCAGACAAATCATATCTTTAGTATTTACATTCCAATATTCTATAGTGTGTAAGTCTTACTGCAATATTTGATTAAAAAATTAATACAGTAATCTATTTTTATATTCTATTTTATAATTAAAAACAAAGCTGGAACTAAATAAAGAGTACAGTAGGCCTATAATATAAAATTCTAACAGCGAGAACGCTTGAAATAGCTGTCGCTTTCTAGCTGAAGGATCCGAGATAAGTCCCAGATTCAATATTCCATTCATCATTTTACTACTTAAAACTCCTTTGATATCCATTATTCAACTCACCGGCTGACTTTATAATAAAACTAATTCGTGATATGGATTCTTATCTCGCGATCTCCTATTCTTCATATAAGTTTTCTAATAGCCAGCTAATCTCCAAACATCCTAATATAATTAAAATAGTAATATAATTAAGCTTGATGGGACATGATTCTTGAAAATGATATTATGTCACATCAAAAATTGGTATGTCTAATTATTTCTAATTTAAAAAAAAAGTTTAGGTTATGTTAGTTAGATTAAGCCGCCATATCCTCATGGGATATTTTTTATCTGCCGGAGACCACTTATAGAGCCCATCACAGGCTGGCCAACACCCATGATGGGGTCAACCGGATGATTGAAAGATGGAGTTAGTCGCCGGATTGGCCGAGTGGAAACGCTTCGGCTTTCCACTATGGAGGACCCGGGTTTGAGTCTCAGGTCCCACCTTGAAAAAATTTATTATGGGCTCCGGGCCCGGCCCGTTGATCCCCGTCCTCCACAATCTGGCTAACCCCTCCGCAAGGGTGGGCAGCCTGTGGAAGGGCTTGTTTCGCCCCGTCACTTAGTATTCTCCCTGAATGGAAAGTGGCGTCATCTGTTAACAAAAAAAAAATAAGATAGAGTTCAACGGGCTGGGCTCGGACTCCTCCTGAAAATTTGGAGGTGTGGGACCCGGATTTGAGCCCGGATCTTCCAGGGTTGTAAGCCAAAGCTTTACCACGCGGCTATCCGGCCGACAAAAAAACTAGAATGTATCTAAAAGTCTATTTAGAAAATCTAAATATGATCGATTTATCTAAATATATTTGGAATATTCAGATTTTAGTATCATTTTTAAATTCAATTAGTCATATAAGCCATACTTCGCCTTCTGAAAAGAATATCATTACATTTATATTTATTTATTGCGATAAACGAAATACAGTGCTATAAATCATTAGTCCAGCTTCATTTAAAATGAATTATCATTTAATAAAAAAATAAGATATAAATTTAAAAAACCCAAACATTATTATATTATAATCTGTTTATTTTGGTAATAGAAATGCCTATGAGAATAGACATAAAATATTGTATATGATTTGTATAAATTTTTGATTAAAATCTGTTCGGAATCAAAACAATATATATTTGATTCCATGTTAATAAAATCAATACAATATTTAGATAAAGCTATAATTTCTTCAATTAATTAATAATGAAATAAAGTTCATATAATTGATATCTTTAAACTATTTACACTTTTTTATTATTTATCTATTTTAAAACAAATTTAAAATTGTTTTAAAATAAATTCTAGATATTTTTTATCACATTGTATTCAGAATAATTGTGCAATATATTGTGCAAACTTATTTAATAATTGTGCAAACTTATTTATTCATCTTTCAGATCTATGTTTTGAAGATAGACTTTGCTTGAGAACAGAAGATATTTTTATGAAGAAGGACGACATCCAGATAAAATATCAAAAATGAAAAATTTATTGAGTTATTGTTCTGACTTACATTTATGTATAGTTGAAAAAATTCTGAAGAAATAAATTCAATAAAATATTTATAAGGATTTTCATTATTTCTAATCACTTAGATCAATGTCTGCCAAACTGTGTGCCGCGGCAAAGTAGTGTGCCGCGAAAGATTTAAAAATATTTAATATAAGGCGTTTCTCAGTCATAAAATTCAGTCCATCTACGAATCTACGTGATAATAAAAATAGCAAAATATCATGACACAAACCTGACATTAACAGAAGAAGAAAATTTAATATACTTGAGAAATGATCTTGTGCTCAAAGGTTCATTAGAATTGTCAGCATTTTGGATTTCGCTTGGAGTCAATACAGGAATCCCTTGATTAGTGCGGGTTTGAATAATGCGGTTTTTGATTAGTGTGCAAAAAAATTGAGACCATCCCTTGATATATGCGGTGCCAAATTTGATTATTGCGCTTCACGAAATGCGATTTTTGTTTGCAAACCCTCTGAAGCGTTGGCAGCTGAATTTTGGGGATTGTAATCTACATGATTAGAGCACTGCAATAAATTTGTTTATTTTATTTTTTAATTCTGTTAATATTACGACTTTCGTAGATTTACCATCGATAATAATAAGTACAGTACTTCATAATGGATAGTAAGAATAAAATATAGTGGGGCCTCGCAATTCTACATTTGAGTATCGCGGGTTGGCGCATGCGCATGCATAGAATTGTGTGATGTCATTTGCTATTTGTCAGTTTCTTTGGGCTACTTTAGTGTTTGATCGTGATGTTTGTGTTAATTTTCAATTCTACATTTTTCAGAAAGTAAAAAAATTTGTAATTATTATTTTTTTGAGTGAAATGTAAGGATGGTTCAAAGAGAACTGACCAGAGGAATAATTCTGAAAAGAACAACACTTGATTGAGCAAGGAGATGAAGAAAAAAATGTAGCTAAAGTGCAGAAAGGTAGAACAATTAAAATATAACCCGAATATGGCGTTTCTAGGAAACTGTGGCAATGTTTTGCAACAGAGTGAGAAGATGGTGAGAAGGTGGTGTCTGCTGGAAGACTTCATTCCAACATCCAAGGGCAAATAAATTGTGTTGTGTATAAAATAGTGTATTTTGTAATTTAGTGTGTTGTATTGTGTATAAAATAGTGTATTTTGTAATTTAGGTATACAATAGTGTGGTGTATAAAATAGTGTATTTTGTAATTTAGTGTGTTATACAATAGTAATATAGCCTAATAAAGTAAATAATAAAGTGTATCTCTCTTACCTCACCCGTTAGGGGAGTGGGATGGGAACCGATAACGAATTAATCTATTTTACATAGTTTTATATAGGAAATATAGTCCCGCAATTCGACATTACTTCGGCAATGGATTAGTGTCGAATTGCGAGGCACCACTGTTTATGATTTTTTCATTCTTTAATTTCTGAAATAGTTATCATCGAATAATGTGTAGATCAATTTCAAACAGTTAATCTTTATTGAAATCTTCAATTTTCTATTTTCATAAAAATTTAGTGAAGTTCAAAATATGGATATAAATAATGAGGCTGAAGTTAAAATAAAATAAAATATTCAATATATTAATCTATAGGACATATATTTATATTATATAGCAATTTGAGTACCATATAATAGAATTTTAATTCATGTATAATTTTAAATTAAATAAAGATCAAATGCTGTTACAAAATTTAATAATTAAGAGATAAGCTTTATAAACGCTTCATTCAACATAACTTTAAATGTTTTCTAGCATAATGCGCAATTTTTGACCAAAAGATGTTATAGAAAATATCCATAATAAAAATATTTGTAAAGTTCTTATATAAAAAATTGAAAAGTACAGAACTTGGCTTCAGCTACATCGAAGATACTTATTGCTTTAATGAAATAAACGCATTTCATTTTATAATATTTATTTATGCTATTCCATGGTTTGTGCTTTATAAATCTGCATATGAATACGTTATCATTGTCACAATGATAGTTGCGAAATGAGCCAGATGTGCAAATGAACTTCTCTGACTAGTTGCGTAAATGGTAGGCCTACAGTTAGTGATGTTAATGCACCCTAATCATTAAAAACATGTTTGCAGTTTAGAAAAAATATATTTTATGGTATATACTGTATATTTGAGAAAATTTAAAAATTTTTGGATAATAAATGATTTATTTATATAAAAGTGCGTTGTTCCTAATTAGAAAGAAGTCGTGATAACAGAACCAACGGGAGATTTTAAAATATTTGACAGAATAGTAAGCAATCAGTGGCTATCAGAGAGGAGGGCAAGAGGGGCAGCTGCCCGGCGTCATGATTTTAGGGACCTTAATTTATAATTAAATATGTTAGAAAAAATATATTTGTATATTTTTTTATTGTTCGAGCTTCAGTGTTTGTCAAAATCTGAAGTTCTCTATCAATGTTTTCGCTTATCTTGTATAATAGTGGTAAGCAAAAACTTTACCACGCGGCCATCCGGCCGATATAAACTTATTACTAATTTTCTGATTGGTTTGTTAATAGTACTGTCATGTCTGTCGGGTCTTGCTCGACATTATTATCTTCTACTTAAGTATATACAATCAGTGGCTATCGAAGGGGGCAAAAGGGCGGGCCGCCCCGGACCTCACGATTTTAGGGGCCTTAATTTATAACTCAATATATTAGAAAAAATATATTTGTATATTTTTACACTGTTCAAGCTTCAGTGTTTGTCAAAATCTGAAGTTCTCTATCAATGTTTTCGCTTATGAACATTGATAGAGAACACTGTACATTGATAGATATTTCTAATATATTGTTATAAATAGATACATTGATAGATACACTAAATATAATGTATGTACACTGTATAAATGTATGCACAATGTATACACCGTATATTTGCCACTGTACTGTGTATAGACTGTATATTTGCCAATTTTATCTTTTTTTTTTTTTTTTTTTTTTTTTTTTTTTTGGACTCGCATTTTCTCTGAAAGTCCTTGTAAGCAGTAATCAAATTTTTAAACGTTGGATTTAAAACATTATTTTTATTCACGAGAAAAATCAATATTTTTTGCAATAAAGTTAGTAACTAAGCAATTCTTTTTATCTTCCTTTATATAATTAATTTAATAAGATTTTTATACTAATTAATAGAGGAAAGTTTTTCATTTTATATCAATTTGCTCAATATGGACAAAATAACGTAAAAAGAAAAAACTTTTCCTATTTCGATAGAACTTTCCATTCCAAAATAGAATAAAAGGATTATCAATTATGTTTGAATAATTATTATCCAATTTAAACAAAATTCACATATACATTACTATATTATTGTGATTCACTGAATGATAAGATTTTGACAAAAATAATTTAAATTGGTTCATTTTTAACGGTGATTTGATTTTGATATTTTCTAATTTGGAAAAATGCAAAATCGAATAATCAAGAATAACGTGATTAATTCATTGATCTTAGCTAATTAGTTTATAATGAGACAGCATAAAATTTTAACAACATGAATACCATATATTACCACAGTATAAAATTACTATATTGAAAAAAATACATAATAATAATAATAAAATTTGCGTTAGAAAAATATGAAATCAGTAAATCTTTACTTTTAAGTCACCATTTTTATCTTAGTTCTAAACATGAAAATAGATAAAAAGTTAATGCTATCAAATAAACACGCAAATCGTTTTTCTTATGTAATTTTGCAAAATTATTGCACAACTTTCTTTTTCTTCAGTTCATTACTAATTTTACGATAAATCCATTACTTTCTTAAATATTTGCGCTGATAGTATCTAACAAAGAATAAATTTCCACTATGAAATTAAATTATATGATGATGACAGCAACGCGTCCTTGTCCTTGAAAACTTTTTCGACTGTCAGACAATATATATGAAAAATTCATTGTACAGTTACTACATTTACCGTTTACTTCTTTTTTCTTTACTGTCAGTCATCTATGTTAAATATAAACAGCTTGTATGGCCATAATTACTGTTGCGAAAATAGCAAGGCTAAAATTTTAACAATATTGCATATGACGTATCCAAATTTTTAATTATGCAAATTTATATTCTGCAATACAATCTATAAATATTAAACAGAAACGAATAAATCAAAATTTTTCAATGCTATCGTCACCGAAGAGTTTGTTTTTATGTTTATTTTAACAAACAAGCTTCGTTGAGCAAAATATTTTTATAGTAACATAACATTATTCATCACTGATTACTGAATCTGTTCACTAATCTTATATGCATTGATATTACAATATTTTTACATTTCAATAATATATTTTACAAGCTCTAAATGCAATCGTTGCTAGATGCTATTACATATTAGGCTGACAAAAAGTTGGTGATATAAATAGTTATGCAGATAAAATTATTTCTTTGTTTAACGAAGGACATTTCTATTTTAAACTCCAACAACTAGTAATTCCACCAGTTGTTGTTCATGTTTTTCATTAAAATCTTATATAAATTATAATCAAATGACGTCATACTCTGGTTTCTATCAAAAAACACATTTTATCAAATCAATCAAAAATCAATAAAAATTATATTTTATCATAAATAACATCATATGATTTTTTTTGGTAAAAATATTTAACATATTTTATAGGCTGAAATTGAGGGATTATCTGCGATAATCAGGTAAGTTGGGAAAGTGAATTTTCAATAAAATTGATGTTAAAGAATGAATCTACTTTCATAAACTATTTGTGTGTCAAAAATTGCATACAGCATTTTATTTAAATATTTAAAGTAAAAGTATATTTAAATTTCCAATTTCCTGATGTTTTTTTATATTTTTTTTATATTACATATAAATGCAAATCTCATAAAACTGATTATTGCATAAGTTAAATTCATTCATTTTTGCTTAAATGGAGAAAATACTCATTTAAACATATATATTTTTTTATATTACATATAAATGCAAATCTCATAAAACTGATTATTGTATAAGTTAAATTCATTCATTTTTGCTTAAATGGAGAAAACACTCATTTAAACATATAATGTGAATTTTATTGAGATTAACTATATAAGGTACTATGTTAAAAACTGTGATGTTTTTACATTTCAAAAAACATAATATCGACAGAAGAAGTCTTATTAATATAGAAGTATTAATATACAAAATCTGAGATGTTGTAAAATGGATTTCTTCATACTCATCACTGAGGTAGTTGAAGTAGAAAGTTTGATTATTTTTTGGAATATATGTGATTACTTGCAATACATCATTTTCTGACATTTTTTTTTTCTGAAACACTGTTTTCTTTTGGACTTGGAAACTTTATGGAGCTACTTAGTCCAAAAGAAAGCATTTCAGAAGAAAGTTCAAGCATTCCATTCCAGCAATCTTGATGGTTCATGGATTAAAGAATTTTTTTATTTACAAAAATGGAATGCTGCAGATGAAAGATGCCGAAAATGTTTTTATTCTTAATGATAAATAAATAAATTTTTTTCCAATATTTCTTTTAGTATTTATATTACATTTTTTTCCCCAAAATTAATTAGTTTATTTTAATTCTTACAGAAACATTAATTAACAGTAAACAGCTTTCAAAAAAAGTTAAATAAACGTGCTCGCATGACATGTTGTATATAATTACAGAAATAAGATATATAAAATCTAATAATCTAAAATAATATAAATTTTACATAGACAATGATAGTGTATCTTATTCTTGCATCTTATACATAATGACCATTTGAAGACTCTTGCTCGTTGTTGCTAATCATGAAAAATCGAGCATAGAATATCAATATAGGTCTACTTTCTATATGCTAGCGTAGAATTTCCATAAAACAAGACAACTCGTTTTATGGATTACTGCAGATAACCTTCAATTATTCTTCTTATTATTATTATAAAAAAACTAAATACGTAGAAGTCAAATTTTTAGAATTTATTCAGCTTGTCTTCAGCATTAAAAAGTAACTCCAAAATTTATTTTGGGAATTTAATTTTGGGAAATCTAGAATTCTTGTTAGTCAAATTAATTTTAAATAATATTTAATAACACAAATTTTTATATTGATATTTATTAATATGTTAATTATTATATTTTCATTAAATTTGATTTTGCAAAAGCCTTGCCTAATATAATTATATTGTGTTTATTTTTTTTAAATATAATGAATAAATTAATATTTTACAGATTGTGTTAAAACATTATACTTCTTATCAAGAATGAGAAAGCTATCGTTGTGGTGTAAGTTATTTATAAAAAGAAAATTAAAAAATGAATTTAGAATATAATATATCTATTAAATAAATAATTCAGTCTGTTATACAGAGAAACTTTTATATATAAAGAAATATTTTCAATCTGAAATTTGGATCAAAAATTAATTATTTTCATAAAAAAACTTTCGATCTGTAATGTTTCAAATCTGAATTTCAGGTCATAAACGTTCCCTTAATGAGGTGTTTATTTAATTAAATTATTCACTTTAACTGAATACAGTAATTGAATTGAATAAATAATTCAGACTGAATTATTCAGTTTAACTAAAATCTCTGTATATCAAGAAAAATATATGTATGTGTGTGTTACTATGAAAGTTCGAAGACCGATAAATGTTAGATATTTATTGTTATGGGATGGTAAAAGTGGGAATTATCTACCTAGTGTAATCATAAATTCTCAGCACAAAATTCAAATAACGCTAAATATCAGGAGACTGGAAAATATGCATATGTGTACGTGCCTTCTTTGCTATGTTACTTTCTTGTGAACAAAAGATTTTTCCAGAATCTTCAACAGAACAAAAATGTCCCGAAAATAATCTTGTTGAATGCAATTTTACAGTTATATTTAGTAAGAAGGAGACCATGCGAAATTTTAAGTTGTTGAAAAACATGGGAATTGGAAGAAGGATGGTATGTGATGTTATAAGTATGTATTTTACTGTATATGCAGACAGACAATGTTAGCGAAGAAAACGATCCAGTAAATCGACAACAAAAAGAACGCCAAAGGCTCTACGTACACGAATTCGACGAAATCCTTGCCGCAATCAAAGGAAATTCGCTCTGCGAATGAACCTATCAAGGTCAACAGTTCGGAGGGTTATAAAAAACAAGACCTTAAACTTAAAGCTTTAAAGCGAAGGTCATATCATTTTTTAGTGTTCAGCAAAAGAAGAATCGAGTCAAAAGGAGTCGGCATTAATGAAGCGATACGCTGATGACGAATACGAAAAAAATTTTTTTCACTGATGAAAAATTCTTCACTGTTGAACAAAAGTGTAATGAGGAAAACGACCGCGTTTACGCTAGCAAGTCAAGAGAAGAGATCACAGAGGTTTGGAAAAGTACTAGGACCCAGAAGCCAGCTTAAGTGATGATGTAGTGTGAAATCAGTTGATATGGAAAGACGAAGTTGCACGTTGTGCTGCAGGGAATGAAAATCTATTATTTTAGTTAACTATTTTCGTTTAATTTTTTGTTGTTGTTTTGAAATATATTTTGCATCATATGAATATTTTATAAAAGCCGATATTATTGTTTATCTATGAAATTAGCCAAATATTTTAATTTTTACAAAATAATTTTATTAATGTAAAAGAAAGGTAAAATATATAGCTCCTCAGTGCTTAAAATAAGTTTTTTAATTTGCTATAATTAATTGAACTAATTTAAAAATTCTTATACAGTATTCCGATTTAGTTATAAATTACTTGCGAATTCATTTTAAGTTATTTGATACAACAAAGTTGACTGTTGTATTTAGAATTCTCTTCTATTTGTGCAATAAGGAAGAGAATTTGGCACCAAAGTCGGCAAACTAGTGTCAATGTATACCAGAAACCAATTCACATTTTTCAAAGATAATTTTATCATCATCGAAAAACAAGAAAAGAATTTAATGTACAGTCTATTCTGTAATAGTTTTCACCTATTGCAGTAAGTCCAATAACCTATCGAAGATGGATTGTAATAACTGGAATTCCAAGTCCTGAGCATTGATTTTTAGAAAGATCTAGTTCATTTTCTAAAAAAATGAGTAAAGCGAATTTTGAGAGGGACAGCCAAGAATCTTTTATATAAACTAGATTGCCTACTTACAGTGTAATTGCCTTCCTAAAAAACGACGGATGCGAACGTAAATTCGAAGATATAGAAAATTAACTTTGTTTTGGATGCCAGGCATATCCCATTTATGTTAATGTGATGATCAGATCCAAATAATAATAATAAACATAGTATTCCAATATCAAATTTTATACCACGTGATCCTTCCAATTCAGTGGCTTCGTGTTTGCTGACCACTGACATTAGAATGCAGTCCATCCAATCTATAATAGATAGCTTCAGCAATATGAACGAGTAGCACGAGGATGAGGTAGAACGCTTGAATGACGAAATCATGGCGTCATTTCGAGTCGTCGCTAGAAACCTCCTCACGTCGAAACGTGAGTTAAGGAAAGCTTCTGTATCGACGTCATTCGTTCGCGTTCTACACGTTGAAAATCGACTGTTAGGCAGGAAAGTTCACGTTGGTGATTACTTATGTTTATAAAGACTAAACGAATAAATATAATGCCATATCTTTTAATATGCATGTTCCTTAGATTTGTATCTATGATATGATAATTAAATTTTGTGGTTTAAAAAATACAATTTGAAGGTCTATTTTTATACCATATTTTTAGGCATGATTTCTGGATGCCACACATTGCGTGGAAAAGCTTTGTTTCATTTCTATTTAATCTAAATATATTTTTTAGTTAATATTACTGGAAACTGTCGAGCAAGATCCAGAATTGCTGCTATTATTGCCCCAGGAGTACATTCCAAAAAAGACCAAAATTGAGATATCACTAACCTTCCAGAATTTGTATTTGTTTCCTGAGTTGTTAATTCCCTTACTTCCATGCCTTTCATTTTAAAAATATCAAAAAATATAACTATCGAAGAGAAATATAACTGTCGACAAAATAGAGAAATCAAATCTAACTGTCACCGGAACCTGGATGTTCGTGTTCTGTTCAAGTATTAAGAGAATGTGATGTCATACACATGTGACGTTATCTGGGGAAGTTAAGGGAAGTAATGACTTGCTGAAGCAGATCTCTTCTTCAAACGCGCGCGTGGAACGTAAACTCAATGACGTCATTCTTTTTCACGTTTACGTTCTCTTCAAGCCCTTGCTGAAGCTATCTAATACATCATGGGGACAACTTAATTACATAATTTTCATGACATGATTAATTGATTTTAAAGATTTAAAACTAAGAAATATAAAAAGTATAAATTTATTATTTATTCCAAATAAATATTAAATATTTATGCGATATATTTAGCAATCAATAACTGATAGTTTAAAAATATATACTGTATATATTTTCTTTTAATTATAAAAACATTTCCACCGTTAGGATCCATTCTCTTCCCAACGAAGGAAATCCAATCCCATAATTCTTACTTGTTAGAAAAGATGATGGTGATGAGTTCGAATCAGTCTATATGGAGAATGGACGTTTGTTTTTCGTATGCAAATTAATATGTTGTATACGTCTGCTTCTAAACGCATGCGTAGAAAGCGAAGGATCGTCTACTTTTGATTATCGTTTTTATAATTCAGTAAATTTAAAATTTTTCAATTCTTCTAGTTATCAGTTTAATATCTTATCAATATTTCCGAGAAATAATTTCTGCTATATTTTTCACAAAACAATTAAAACAAGACATAAATCTTGGAATAGGCAATGTAAATATGTAAAATATAATTACAATAGGAATTTTTGTAAATTTGCCTTTTTATTACATTGTTATATCGTAACTTAGACAACATTCTAAACTTTAAAAATATATATATAAATTTTAAAACAAACTTCTAAAACATAAATATTAAAAAATACATGAAAAATTAAAACAAGGTTTGTTAACAAAAATTTCGATCCCATCTTCTAAAGTTGATTTCCTCTGTTGTCAACGAAACACTAAATAGTATCTTCTGTATTTTTGATAGCGTATAGCATATTATTACACTAACTAATGCATCATGTTTTAATCTTAATAAAAAAAACGGTGTTGTAATTTAGTTAAAACCATTTCAGAATAGACTATACAGGAAATGGTAATGGTTAGAAAATTATCTTTTGTTGAAGGTCAAGGATTCAAAAAGTATAATCGTTTAAAAACGTGTTTATACAACTATACACGTTTGAAAAAGTATATCTGTGCAAATTTTCTTCCATGTTTTGCAATTTTAAATGTCATAATATTCAACCATCATGTAACAAATAACTCAGAATGAATAAACAATTTATAACGAAATTCAAATTTATTACCAAATAAATTCAATTTATTATAGCAAACTAGATAAAAATTATTTTAAGCACTGACGAGTTATATTTTTGTTTCCTTAATTTAGGTTGGTAAAATTATTTCATTGAAATTAAAATGGCTGACTAATTTTACAGGCAAACAGAAATATGAGCTTTTATAAAGTATGCAATACAAAATAGATTTCGAAACAGCAACAAAAAATAAAAGAAAAATATAGCTAACTAAAATACTAGATTTAATTAATTATATTAATACGTATGATTACTTTTACCAGCTTCTTAACACCGATAATCCTTGCTAAAAGGCCAAAGTTTAAATATTTTGCTAGATAATTCGCAGTTTTGCCATCCAAAACAGCAAATGTCGGGATTTTCTAGTAAATTCTAAGAATTACCGATCTTCAGACGTTTTGGGTAATCCCCCATATAGTACACAGAACAAGATATCTGCAATACATGTAAACCAGAGCTTTAGAAATCTCATTCGACAGAAAAATTTAGTATATACAGTAATTTAATGAATATAGAAAAGAAAATTCTAATTTATATTTATTACACTCTGACATTAGAATGAATTTTAAAGCAAGAGAAAAAATGGATAATTTTCATTATCCATTTTTTTCTCACGAAATGTTACGGTTGATGATATTATTATTGATCTTAATCTCTGTCTACAGTAAATAAAAGAAAATGAGGTTACTGCAGTTATAAGGTAGATTAAAAATCAAAACTTTTTGCTCAATTTATTTAATTTTCGTTAAATTTTCTAATAGAAATATTGTTACGAATTTAAATAAGTAAAAAATTATCAAGTGAAACAATTAAAGTGAATTAGTGAAACAATGCTTATTTTATATTATTGAAACTATTACCAAGATCGAATATAACATTATTAAACAGGGTTAATAAGTTTAGTCTTAAATTTAATCCAATTTAGTGCTATGATGATGTTAGATAAGAATGTAATCTTCGTATAATTAAACAGTATTTCAAAACTTGAGAGAAAGCAAAATATTCGGGTTAATTGAAAGAATAACAATAGTGATGGCAAAAAATACAGTTTCATCTAGTAAAAAATCTGATTTCATAGTATATTTACTGTGTTTCAAAACAGATTTTAAAACAATAAAATTTTCGTCGTGAATAACGCAATAGTTTCAATTTGAGAAAAATCTTTAAAACGTGATCGCAGTTACGCAATGTTAAAAATTTTCAAATATATTTTATTGCTAAACAACAACAATTTTGAAGGTATCATTTTTAAAGTTTATATATAATAAATAATATCCCGGTATTATTTATTTTATGAAGGACGATCAATGATGTGATATAAAATACCTGTTTAGGATATAAAATTTAATCGTGAAACAGGTTTTATGATTCATTTTCATTTAGCTAATGCTTTCTTAGTTTATATTGTCATCAAATCTAAAATTAAATTTTAAAAATTTTAATTAGATTTAATGATATTTGAAATGGTAGATATTGTTAACAATCATGAAGAAATTCGGTTTTAAAATAATTGAAAAATTGATAGTTATTTAGTTGAAATATGTCATTATTAAATTATGACCTTTCCAATTAGTTCTGATCTCTTTAATATCATTTAAATATGTCGTATATCCATCATAATTATAAATAAGTTATATTTGCATTTAAAACGTCAAAGAATTGGTTAAAAATTCGATATAATTCTGCATCAGATTTCAACAGATCTGAATGGAGTTCGCAAAGTTACTAAAATATATTAAAACGAATATATTGGTCAATAAAATAGGTTACATGACGAAACTAATAAGTTTATTAGAAGCAGAATGCGACAAATTCACTTAAACAGTATGAAAGTAGAAAGTTTTATTATTGACCTACTTTTCCAACAAATCCAGTTCCTCCTGTAACAAATACAGATTTCTGTCTAAAGAAATCTCTAATATCTCCTATCGCATTTGTATCAACCATCATAAATAATCTGAAAATAGCAAAAACATTACAGTTTTTATTTATTATAATTCCAAAATTTAAATTTTTAATTAAAGAAAAATATTGACAAATAAGTTTTCTATCTTTTTCAGATTCAACTGTACAATTTTCAAGAAATTTTGGAGTCATTGGTACTTTATTCTGATAAAACTACACAGTAATATTTTAAAAATAATATCAAGATGAAAACATGTCCATCTGAAGGATAGCAAGTCTCAAGAGAATCTTAAAAATTACATTACTATGACTTATCAAATTAATTCTTAGTATTATATTTTCCCATAAACTGTTCACTTCTGATATAACTAGTAATTTTTATTTAAAATATGAGCATAATCGTTTAAAAAATATACAAAGCATTTCTTTCTATAAACATTAAATTTTGCTTAAAATTTAACTATGAAAACTTTAATTGTATTCGTAATCTAGTATACGATTTCTTACCTTTGTTGACCAGAAAATTTGTTATCCAACTAAGCATTTATCAAGAAAAAATTGTTTATCCCTGTAAGTTTACTTTTATAAATCATACACTGTAAATTTTGTTTTATTACATTTATTTCATCATAAAATTAAATTCTATCCTGATTCGGTATCTAAAAAGGAAGTAGGACGGTTACTAAATACCTTACGTAAATAAGGCGTTTATGAGTCTTGAGAAACGATTGCTTACTTGTTAGTATAGGATAGGCAATCTTTAAGGAGTTTTCTTTTATAATTAATGTAATTGATTAATGATTTAAGAATACCGCGATATCATGTAATTGCGACATCAGCTGAAAATTGCAATATCCAATTAATCAATTATTATAAAAATATTTTAAGCAAGCAGAGAAAAATTACCATTATTTTGTTTTTTTTTTATGTCATTTTTATAAAATATTTCTTAACAATTCTTTTCAGAAAAAAAAAATTAATTATTTTTAAATATTTTCTGACGCCAATAAAACAAATAGAGATGAGTATATAACAATTTGCAGATTTTGAAAATGTTTTAATTGATGGGCCATTATTATATACATATTTATAAAATTCTTATTTATTTTATAGGTTTATTGCTGAATTTTTCTGAAGCGTTAATTTATTAACGTAATTCTCTGAATAGTTAATCTGAATTCTACTTTAAAGTGTACGGAATTTAATTTAGTTTTATAGAAAAATATAAAACTAGCTTAAATATTAGAGAACGGGTGCATAAACTATTTCGCGCGGGAGTTCAAATTTTTTAAATAATAATAATATGATTTTGAATTATTTTTTTATAGACTACTTCAAAAGTTGGGAGAACAATAAAAAACAAAATACATATAATTAATAGATTTCTTCCATACTGAAATATTTTTACTTATCATTCCTATAACATGGAATATAATTTTTCCAAAAAAATATAATAAATAATTTTTCTAGTATGATGGCGAGTTATAACAATTACCTGCATAATACGGTATTACTTTCAATTATTAGACAACAGTAAATTTGTATATACGCTATTTTAAATAATTTTAAAATTAATTATAACATATAAAAAAGACAATGAAATCTTAACCTAGATTCTTTCCTAAAAATCATGTGATATAATAATTGTGAGACTGATATTGCATATATATATATTTTTTAAATTGTTTGTTTCTATTATTCTAAATACATTTTATAAAAATTATTTTAAATTACGTAAAAATTTTAAATTCTACGTGTAACCAAAAATTATGCCTACAGGGATTTTAAACGAGATCAAATATATGGAACAAGTAGTGTCGGATTTTTTCGCTAGCAAATATATTTAAGATACGTATATTAAATTTAATCCAGCCAATCTTTTATTTTAATTTTTATATTATTTAATATAGTTTACAGATAAATTGTTTCTACTTATTGGAAAAATATCGGTTCATGTTTCCCAGTTTATAACAAAATTAAGAAAGATGTCTCTTAAACACTATAATACAATATTATAAATTTCAGATTAAATACTTATAATCAAAAGTAAATATTGAAGTTTATAAGAATAATAATCAAAATATATTAAAAAATACATCAAATATAATTAAATTAATTAAAGTGATCGGTAAGATCAAGATCGACTTTTAGGAAAATCATAACAATTAAAATTAAAACATCACGACGAATCCTATTAACAGATAAAATATATTTATTCAAGCAGAATGAATTTGAATGGATAATAAATAATTACATAAAATATTCTGCAGGAAATACACGTAACTCTCATAATATTTTACCTATTCTGATTTAATTATTTCCTTTTCCTCGTTTTCTGTTTTCATTGATACTTATAATATTTTGAATTAAAAGGAAGAATATCATTTATGAATAATTTATAGCGAAATATTTCGATCTAACTTTGTTTAAAATTAGAGAAAATAAAGAACGTTTCTCTTGTTTTTTTTTTTTTTTTTTTGTTTTTTTTTTTTTTTTTTTTTTTTTTTTTTTTTTTTTTTTTTTTTTTTTTTTTTCTGTGCCATACAGCTAAACATGAAATTTGATTTATGTGTTTGTCATTAAAAAAATTCGACAGAAAAATGCTCGAAGTTTAAAGATAAAAGCATTTTTTTGGATTCGACATTTAATCTTTCGTATTTTTAACGATTTATTATATAAAATACCATGTTTTGAAAAATATAAGCCACAAGTGTCTGATGGATTATCACTTTCCATTCTAAATCTGACAGAATCTAATTACTTTTATAATACCTAATTAATATAAATTTATGCAAATTACTACATATATATTAATTAAATTTATTTTTATTTCAACGAGAAAACACAAATATACGATAATAAATAAAGTAACTTAAAAAAATCACACTCTCTTTTTTATTTCCTTTCCATTGAAGAAAACAGCCTATATGCAGGCGGTTGCCAGTTTATCAACATAATATCTTAAAAATAAATTCGATCCAATTTGAAAATTAATATATGTATTAATTTTCAAATTGGATCAAATTTATTTTGAAGATATTGTATTGATAAACTGTCAAACAAACTTAATTCATATACTTTGTTTTTTTCAGTGAGCAGGGCCGGCCTTAGATCCCTGGTAGCCCCATGCGACTATCAAATTGGCGGCCCTATAATATAAGCTATTTTTGAGGTAATGTAAAGAAAATATAGGTGATGGGTGGGAAAAAATTATATTATCACGAGTTCTCAGTTTTAAGTTTCTTTTAATTTCCCAGCATTCTAAATATTTAAAGTTGTGAAATATTGCTTAAATATTGCTATGTTATTCATATCTAACATTTGTTTCACATAATTTTATAATTATAGCACTAAATATTATTATGTACTTAATATTTTATAAAAACTTATACTCACTAAAACAATTACTTACAATACAAATAAATTAAAAAGAGATTTTTTCTTGTTTTAATATTTCGGTTGTGGGCCTTTTACAGGTTGTGTGGCGGCCCTGGGAGACCGCCTAGCTCGCCCACTCATAAGGCCGTCTCTGCAGTGAGCCATATAAATAAATAAATATTTATTTATTTAAAATATTGACTGTCTAGTGAGCCATATAAATAAATAAATAAATATTTATTTCTGCAAAGAATTGTTGATATACACAGACGGGAGTGGAATCGTTTGGATAACGGTGAAGATGAAAATCTACCGATATGGGGGGACGCATCCCAAGGGGCGATGGCTGTATGTTCAGACTGAAAGATGGAAGATGTATCTAAATCAAGCTCACTGAGTAGGTCTAACATTCGCAGACCGAATGTAGGAACACGCGAAGGTCGAGCGGCAAATAACGAAGAAAGCATGGGATTGATAACACATTGCCACGGAGGATTCTTTGGAAGAGATTTCAATTTGGTTTAGTAGTAAAGAGACAGTTGCTTCCACCTGATGGAAAGTAGAGACTCAAACGTTTCTGCATACAGGCTCTGAACAGGTGACGTACGGAATGCCCCGGTGCACAAACGAAGTGCCTGATGGTGAATGGGGTCTAACATCCGAAGAGTTCTGCCACGCAGAATTCTTTGGGAGAGACTTCAATTTGGTGTATTAGTAGAGAGACATTTGCTTCCTCCTGATGGAAAGTAGAGACTCAAACGTTTCTGCATACAGGCTCTGAACAGGTGACGTACGGAATGCCCCGGTGCACAAACGAAGTGCCTGATGGTGAATGGGGTCTAACATCCGAAGAGCAGATTCTCTAGCTGAACTGTAAATCACAGATCCGTAGTCCAGCTTTGATCGGATCAACGACCGATATAAACGTAGCATTGAACAACGGTCCGCGCCCCAGGACAAGGATGAGATAACTTTCAAAATGTTCAATGCTCTGGTACATTTCCCTTTAAGATGCAACAGATGAGGATGGAAAGTGAGCTTTCGGTCAAAAATCATGCCTAAAAATTTGGCTTCATTCACAACGGGAATGGGAACGCCAGCTAGGGCTCCGGAGAGACCTCCGGATCCGGGTGGAGGCCACGTCTTCGGCAAAAGTGGACACAAGATGTCTTTTGTGGCGAAAACGAAAACCCATTCTCGGAAGACCATTTAGTGATCCGATTTAAAGCAGTCTGCAACTGTCTCTCAATAAGCCTCATATTGGTGGATTGGCAGGAGATCTGGAAGTCGTCAACATACAAGGAGCATTTAACAGATGGAGGTAAGCATGTTGCAATAGCGTTGATTTTTAAAACAAACAATGTGACACTTAAAATAGAGCCTTGAGGTACACCTTCCTCCTGTATATGGGGAGTAGACAAAACAGAACCGATGCTGACCCGGAAGGAACGACGATGTAAAAAGTTCCTGATGAATATCGGTAGGTTCCCACGAAAACCACATTGGTGAAGGTCGCGGAGAATGCCAAACCGCCAGCCCCGGTCGTAAGCCTTCTCAATGTCAAAAAAGATAGATACCAGATGTTCGCGTCTCACGAAGGCTTCTCGAATAGAGGTCTGAAGGCGAATCAAATTGTCTGTTGTGCTCCGGGAAGAGCGAAACCTGCTCTGGTATGATGTAAGTTGGCCAAATTTTTCTAAATAATATACTAAGCAGTAGTTCACCATACGTTCTAGAACTTTGCAAAGGCAACTAGTCAAAGCAATTGGTCAATAGTGAGCAGGATTCTTGGGATATTTTCCTGGTTTGGGGAGGGGAATGATAATAGATCTAGTCCAGGAGGACGGAACACATACTCTGCCCAGAATCGATTAAAGAGGAACAAGATGTTAGTAAGAGAATCTGGCGAAAGGTGTTTCAACATGCTGATAACCAATTAATCAATTTTTAATTAACCAAATAATATTGTCAATACAAGTTTAATCTGGAATAATGATGCATACTAATCTGAATGAATCGATTTATATTTAATTATATCTGCTGATTTAAATATGTATGACATTAATTACCACTTTATATTGAGATAAGAAAACTATTGACATAACCTTAAGGTTCTAAAAAATGAACGAAAAAAAAATTCTATTACAGTATCTTTTTAATATTTATAACCTTAAGGTTCTAAAAAATGAACGAAAAAAAAATTCTATTACAGTATCTTTTTATGCTGTTAATATACATATATACTGTACATTCCATATTAACAAAAAAGGTAAATATATGGAATTAAAAATATTGTTAATATAATATCATGCAATTTTAGAATTATCAATACATTCTCTATATCCTTAAATAAAAATTTCATTTTTCAAATCAGTTATTAAAGGAAATCATTGCGTTAATCAGTAATCAGCAGCATTTAATTCGCTTAGATAGGAAAAAAAAACTATTATTAAAGATATTGCTTAATTTTAAATAATTATGGAGAAGTAACTACCTACCTTATTTACTTAAATCTGACAAACTTTCACATAGCTTCTCCTTTTAAAACTTTCCTTTATACGTAATAACTAACATTTGATTGGCTTAAGTTATTATGGCTAAGCGCCAATAACTAAAATTTAAAGTTTGTTCTTCCCTCTGATGAATAAAGTACAATTAACTTTAACAAATATCCAGAAAAATATATGTGTATTTGAAGTCGAAATTAATTTGTCAACTGTAATTTTTTAAATATATATCTGGTAAATAATTAATAAATTATATGAAGTATCTATATTATTTACAATATTATATACGTATGATAATATAATATATTTTTCAAACCAGTTATTAAAGGAAATCTTTGCGTTAATCAGTAATCAGCAGCATTTAATTCGCTTAGATAGGAAAAAAAAACTATTATTAAAGATATTGCTTAATTTTAAATAATTATGGAGAAGTAACTACCTACCTTATTTACTTAAATCTGACAAACTTTCACATAGCTTCTCCTTTTAAAACTTTCCTTTATACGTAATAACTAACATTTGATTGGCTTAAGTTATTATGGCTAAGCGCCAATAACTAAAATTTAAAGTTTGTTCTTCCCTCTGATGAATAAAGTACAATTAACTTTAACAAATATCCAGAAAAATATATGTGTATTTGAAGTCGAAATTAATTTGTCAACTGTTATTTTTAAAATATATATCTGGTAAATAATTAATAAATTATATTAAGTATCTATATTATTTACAATATTATATACAAAATATAAATAATATAATTAATAATTAATAAATTACATTAAGTATCTATATTATTTACAATATTATATACGTATGATAATATAATATATTTTTCAATAGAAAGAATTTAAATACGTTCAGTATTGTAAATATTTTTACCTATCGTTAAAGCTATTTTATTATACTTTAACAAATGAAACAAATTAAATGATGTTAAAGAATTTTCAGAAAGTAGCTAGCTGAGATTCTTCTATAGAAAAAAAATCATAAATTCAGAAATATTCAATAAATAAATAAATATTATAAATTATATAGCGAATTTTATTATTGATATATATATATATAGTATGTATCAATATTGTATATAAAAGTTTGTTAGATCAATTTTAATAGGTCAATCAGGTTTTACAATAGCAAAAAATACTAAAAAAAAGTAATAACTGTTAAGGTTAAAGCAATAGATATATATATAGAATATTTCGTAATAATAGTTGGAATAGATGAATTCTTTACCTTAATAATAATAAAAACAGCTCTAATAAATATAGGCTCAATAACAGCACATTTAAGAGAAATATAATGCGCACATTTTTATAGTAATGCTTTTTCAAAGATTGTAAAGGAAATATGTGTTTAATTAATGAATTAAATTAAAAAAACAAAATCGATATTATAGTTTAACGTTTGCTTACGTTTTTTTCATCTTAAACTATAATCAATTTTTAATCAATCTTAAACTACGATCTTAAACTACAATCAATTTTGTTTTTTAATTTTTTTTAATATTAAACACACGCTTCCTTTAAGATTAGTGATTGTGTTTTTCGAACTTTTTGCTTTCTCGTTTGTTTTTTACTTAATCGTTTTTAATTATATTAAATATACTACATTTTTATAATATTGAAAAAATAATCGTATTTATTTTACAATTACTGACAATTTTTATTAAAAATAGCTTTTCAATACACAAAAACAGTCTATTCGTTTATCTACTAAACGGGTCCTGTTTAAAAAAATTGCAAAAATGGAATTTTTGTGCCTAATAGCTTATGTAGACGTATATGAACATTTTAGTCTATATGACTGCTTACTTTTTATGTAAATATATTTGAATATCTAGACCAGCAGAATATATTTGAATATCTAGACCCCTTAGAAAAAGTTTAGGACCCTACCCTCCTATTTTAACTATGTAATTTTCTAAAAGAGCTCTATAGTGTCTGGCCATTGGATGAAAATGGAATTTCAGGGAATGATTGAGTCTCATATCCTCTGATACACTCCCCCTATATACAATAGACGTTGTTAGATGTCATTGTTACTCTAGCGAACTTCTGAATAGGCTAGAAACTAGAAATTTGTTTTGGCTTTGTTTACGTAAACATTATCATAAATCTGCCTACGTCAAGATCTAAAACAATAGAAATATATTGTTTTATACAATCTATTGATTTATGTGTTAGTTTATGTTTTATATTCCTACTATATACATTGTTTTGTGATTATTATCAGATACTTTTCTTTTAGAAATATAACGTTAATAGAAGTGACGCAGATAAACCACCTGACTTCTATGAAATTTTTAAGATAAGAATTCGCAGAATTTTATTGTTTATTCCATAAGAATGTCGTCGAGAATCGGTAATCAAGATTTTTCTTGTAAATCTCGAGATTTATCGTGACGGAAATCTCGAACACAATCACTGTTTACGAATTTTGAGAAAGCGCTATTTAAAAATGTGCACATTTTTCGTTTAAATTCAATATTTTTGGATCTAATTTTATAAGAACATTTTTCATTATTTTGATGTTAGAAATTCATAGTTTAATTTTGTTCCAACTGTTAAGGGTCACTTTATATACTGTACTGCAAGTGAGATGATTTTTATATAAAATAAAATCTTTGATAGCATGCTTAATTATTTTTTTGTCTTAGTGTGTTATTGAATAAGTGGGTGATCGGTAAACGAACATAATCCGTTCCAAGACAATATTCGTTATCCGAATTGTTCGTTAACCGATCATCGATTTACTATAGGTTTTTATGGGAATTTGATTAATTCGGTCCGGAGACCCAAAAAAACATAAATAAAAAATTATATAATTTCTTACTACGTTTATTTATATGTAATAACAGTAATATATACACACATATTCTTACATTTTAATCTATTATGTTTATTTTCCGATAAAGAATCTGTCCAATATCGATTGCTTTTCTCTCTCCTTC
>AYEL01091271.1:0-25127 GCA_000484575.1 Olivierus martensii
GACCTAATAAATAAACTCACTGACACACTCCAGGAAACATTAACCAAATTCACAGGTACTGATCCCATGCAATGTCCACGCATCCTAAACTTCGCATCCTAGGTGTGTAGTGACAGTGACAGTGCTGCTGTCACTGTCACTACACACCTAGGTCTTAAAACACTTCCAAACAAGATGGGCACAAACACAAAACACCACTTAAAACCTGCCTGGCAAAAACGACTCGAAAAACAAATAAATGAAATCAGAACTGAACTAGGTAGACTCACCCAATACACAAAAAAACAACACATCCGCAAAACTCATGAAATCTATTAGAAAGATTTTCAGAAAACTTAAAACATACATACTCCATGAAAACCACAACATACACATTAAAGAATACATAGACATACTAAAACAGAAACTTGCAGCAAAATTACAATGCCTGAAATGATACAAAACCAGCCTAGCATGTAAACTAGACAACACATTATTCACAAACAACGAAAAGACATTCTACAGAAACATAAACACTAAAGAGCCTAAACAAACACAAAACAGAGAAATACCAACACAACAATCACTTATTAGCTTCTGGTCTGCCCTGTGGGCAGTACCAGTTACAGAGAGCCAGCTGGATCGCAGAAGAGGAGATATGCATATTAGATGTACCAGAAATGCCCTATACCACCATTACTACTGAAGAACTCACAACATATCAGAAATGCCCTATACCACCATTACTACTGAAGAACTCACAAACACAATTAGATACACTCACAACTGGAAAGACCCCTGGTGTAGATGGCTTCCAGAATTTCTGGTACAAACATTTTACCTGTTCCTGGTGTAGATGGCATACAGAATTTTTGGTATAAACATTTTAACTCTATCTTCATGATTTACTGGCCAAACATCTCTCACATCTCATTCACAAGCCCCTGGTGTAGATGGCATCCAGAATTTCTGGTATAAACATTTTACCTGTTGGTGTAGATGGCATCCAGAATTTCTGGTACAAACATTTTACCTGTCTTCATGAGTTACTGGCCAAACATTACAACAGCTGTTACAAATCACGCATACATTTTCAAAAGACATATGCATGGAGTTTGGCCTTGACAAATGAAAAACACTCCACATAGAAAAGGGAGTCTTAAAGAAAGGAGGCTTCATTCTTGAAAATGGAGACACTATTGAATCCATTGAAGAGGGTGAGGTGTACAAGTATTTGGGATTCCAGAAAGCCAGACTCACAGAACTGAAAACTAAACAAACACTATCAAAACAGTACACCAACAGATTAAATATGAATCCATGGAAGAGGGTGAAGTATACAAGTATTTGGGATTCCAGCAAGCCAGACCACAGAACAGAAGAAAATTAAACATTGTCAGAACTATACACCAACAGATTAAATAACATTCTCAAAATACATCTGAATGGAAAAAACAGTGAAAGCCATCAACACATTCGCCATACCTATACTGACTTACTCCTTTGGAGTGATACAATGGACATGGACAGAACTTGAATCACTCCCCCAAAGAAAAATACGAACAACACTTACAAAATAATAATATCAACAACCCCTCCTGAATCCTACTAAGCTGCTTCAAAGTGGCCAAGGGGTGTATGTGGGCAGAATAGGTGATGCAAGTCAAAAATCTTTTTCTAATAGGGTCACCCTGGGCTAGAAGACTATTCCATTATGCTCAACTAAATGCTAGCAGGTGTTCCCACCTCGGTGATGTTTTATTAGTATGCAATGATACAAAGCAGAACACGAAAGCATATCGGCTGAGACGTTGCCCAGGTTAACAAGGTCCATGTCTGTGAGTTAGGCTGAGGCTCACATTCGGAAAGTTTACTACAGCCTCCCTTGGCCACTGATGGCGAAAGCAGCATCAACCCAAGCCTGGCTACTGCAATACATATACCCACAGTAGGAAACGGGTCACCACATCAGTGCCCAACCAGCCAAAGTGTTTCCCTGAAAACTCAACCAGAGACCACTAAGGCTGGAAAACCATGCCAACACTTGAAATGGACAATAGCAGTGGCAGGTCGTGGATGATTTTTGTGGGAGCGCTGAAAAAAGTGAAAAGAGATAAAACACAAGTATATACAAGCCAAAATACGTAGTGCGGACAGCAATGTTTGCAGCCCACGATATATATATCACAAAAATGTATATCACGAGTTACCCCCACCTGCTCAATACACTGACTATGCAGTGTGACTCGGTCTGCACTTTGCAGCCCTGATGAGTACGCAATCGCACTGACTCATACAATACACATACTGCTGTTCAGTACATTGACTATGCGGTGTGACTCGGTCTGCACTGACTGCAGCCAATACACTGGCTATGCGGTGTGACTCGGTCTGCACTGACTACAGCCCTGATGAGTACGCAATCGCACTGACTCATACAATACACACAACAGAGCGACCTATCAAGGTATCTAGTACCTACAATTCAAAAATAAATATACTACGAGGTACCTAGTACCTACAATTCAAAAATAAATATACTGCGAACGGAAAAAAACGAACGGAAAAAATATCCTAGTATCTACAAGCACACATATAGAGCGCCTATTGAGGTACCTAGTACCTACAATTCAAAATATATACAGAGTGCCTATCGAGGTACCTAGTACCTACAATTCAAAAATATACAGAGCGCCTATCGAGGTACCTAGTACCTACAATTCAAAAATAAATATACTACGAACAGAAAAAATATGTTTTTGTAAAATAATTGTATAGTAATGTAATAGCTATAATATAAAAATGTTTTCATTTTGGTGGAGGGCTGCAGCCCTGCAGCCCCTTATGGGCGAGCCGCCACTGGACAATAGATATGAAGGAATTCATTATGTGTACATATTACACAATTACAAATTAGAAACAGACATTACAGGGTACAGAAGGGAACTCTATGACAAACATGCAACATAGTAAAAAAGTTTCTCAGTACTGATACAGACAATTAGTTAACACATAATTAAGTTTCACAAGTAGTCATGTCTTGACTCGAGTCCGACATGGCACTTTGCCCCGGAATTACTCCGTGCATGCACTGCTATACCATGAATAATAATAATAATAGATATGTAAAACTACACTATTTATAATTATGATTACTATTCTGTAATTATACATAAAATACACATACATAATATACAATATAAATTACCAAAATGAGCAATAAAAATGATTAATAACTTTCACTAAAGATTACTAAAGATTGTTGATAGGGTTTGTATAAATTGGTAGTATTCATATTAATAATTGGTACTTAGTATTTAGCAAAGTCATTCCCTCGCCTTTCTGAATAACAATTTTCTCTTACACCTCTAGTTTTCTCCTCTCTCTTCTATTACTTATTTTCCCACAATTGGAAATAATAAATTAACAACTAATGTTTTTTTAAAATATCCAAATTTTAATTCAATATTTTGATTATTCATTCAATAATGCTATAAATTACATTATAAAAACATTAAATGTCATTAACCATCCCATGCAGTAAGAGAATGGTTTGAAGTGTGGATTTTCGGCAGTGGTTCGAGTCAAAGCAGCTTCAACTTCAACCACTGTGGTAGTTTACCACTCTGCTTTTTGATCAATAGTGACATTCCACAATTTTATGTCAGATTTCAACACGGTTGCTTGTTCGATCATTGATAACATTAAATTTTGCATTAAGCAAAAACTTTCACTTTATTTTCCATCATAATCTTACAGTATACTACAATCAAAATGTTGGCACTCTATGCAACTGGACTGCCTGCTCAATGTTAAAATGACATTGTTGTTTGGTGGGATCCGTTACATTTTTAGTGGAGTACTTTTCAATGCTTTGTTTTAGTGGCCAGATGTATCCCATTTATGTGAATAAGTGTGATGATCAGATCCTAATAATTATTAATAAGCGTATAGTACCACAATATGGAATATTATACCATGTGACCTCATCAATTCAGAACTTTGTTTTTGTTCATGCTTCTGCTCATTGGAGCAGTCAATCCATCTTGATGCATACTGAAATGTGGAAATTTATACAGTTTTCCCATAATGCACTTTCAAGGTAATGTACTGCTTTAGTGTGAACTGCTGAGTGATTTTTTGGCAGCTGAAAAGTAAAGCAATAATATTTATTAGCCTTTTTTGTAAAAGTCAGATACAGTTGATTCTTGTTATTCGCAATAGTTATGTTCTGTAAATTCTTTGCGAATACTGAACCATTGTGCATATGAGAAATATAGAGCTATGTTCCTGCAAACCTTTCTTCCCAACATTTTCATCCTTGCTTTGTGTTTTTTTTGTTTAAAGACACCTTATTTAATGTGTATTATAGCACTTACAAATAATTACAGGTATATGCAGTGTACAATATTATATATAGTATTATAATTACAGTAATCTTTATTTAATTTTTTAAAACACTATCTATGTAGTAATAAAATCTTATTTTTGATGGGTAGTTGTTTGATGTGGCATTGACTTTCTGACAGTACTGGCTCTAGGATCCCAGCACCCCAAATAAGCTTTCTACTTGGTGCCAGAGGGGGCAGAGAGGATGGTCTACCCCAGGCACCAAGATGAATGGGAAGTTAAGAGCAGGGAATATCATTACTATTCATCAAATATTTGTATAAAAATTTTTGTATCATTTTCAATTCTTAAAACTTATTTATTATTATTGGTATTCATAAATAATTTTTTAAAATTTGGTGCTAAATACATCATACATATACAATATGTAGATAGTTAATTCGAATTCAAATCAAAATGCACGAATTTTGTTGAACATTTCGTAAATATTAAGTGTAGCAGAATGTAAAATAAAATGTGTTGAAAATTAAACAGATGTGTTTTTTTGGAAGGGGAGAGGAGGCCAAAAATTTTTGCCCCAGGTATCAAAGATTCTGGGTACACCACTGCTCAGTACCTTACAATACTGAGAAAATGATAATTTTGGCACTCTCCTTCTGAAGGCACCTTGATGCAGTGCATCACCTGCTTACTTAGTTAAGCTGGCCCTGCTTTCTGAACTGTCACTTTTTGCAGATGACCTCAGACCTAAAATCTCAGCATAAGGAGCAAATGGTTAGGAAGTTAAATTTGAGGCTGTGTTTAAGCATAGAGTCACATTCTTCTGTGAAACCTGCAGATGATATGAACAGGCTTTTGGCCTATCTGCAGTCTTTGGAGTGAGCAAGAATAGGTAATGAGACTATATTTGATTACATTTTCTTTTATTAGAGAAAGAGTTTATATTGGTAACAGTATTTCTGCCAATCAGCAGGAGTCAGCGAATAAGCACGAAAGCTCCACAGATATCAATTTTGTGGTTACAAATAAATTTTTGCGAATAGTCGAATATGTGAATACAGAATCTGCGAATAATGAGAACTGACTGTATATATTTATTTCAGACATACTGTTTATAGTTCAAATTTTTTTATCTACCAAAATCATTCAAAAAAATTAATTGAAACAAAAGTACCATATTGACAAAAAGTAATTTAATTATTACTAACAACAGAAAGAGTTTTGAGCTTTATAGAGCCATTTTCAGCCTTCATTCTGGAATTTAGGATATTCTTTACAGAAAGTTTTAAATGCTTATTTGAACAATTACTTTTTTTTTGAAAAAATAGAATGTATGATTTTAAGTTATTAATGCTATTGTTAACTGCAATTAATTTTTTTTATATTATATATATTTAAAATTATAAATAAGGACCACAGAAAAAAAATCTTGTTTTCATTTGAAAAATTTTTCAAATAAAAATAATTTCACTAATTACTCTAATTCTATGTAATCAATAAAGTTTTACAAACTATTAATAAATTATATACTAATTTATTTTAACAAATACTGACTTAGTATCTTTTTATCCTATCATCCCTACAAATAATATATTGTTATCAATTGTAAATTAAAAAATTATTAAATAGTTTTAATATAAAATTATCATATACTTGATTGATTTGTGTAAATAATTAATAATAATAATAATAATACCTTGAAAACTATTAAAGTTATTTTCTGAAATATAATCTTCTAATAACTCTTTCCTAAGTAAATTTAACTGAGTTTCCAGTTCTTCATGATTGCCATCCTCAGTAGTAAGTGAATAATAAGCACTATCATGATCTCTCTTTTCTGAAAATTTTTGCTTTTCTTGAGATTTTCGTAAAATCACATTTCCTGTAAAAACTTTAGGAAAATGATTATCTTCATATAAATTTTCAGATTCATCTAAATTAGAACAAACTGTTGAAATATTTTGCTGATCTGAATTTTCATTTCCTGTATCAAATGTATTTACAGAATCAAATTGTTTATATTCATTAACAATTGAAAGTTTGTATGGACTATCAGAATTTTCTATCTCTTTGCAATTTGCATTTAATAAATACCATGAAGAATTAGAAATTTGACAAGAATTATTTTTTTTAAATTCTTTTTTATAATCTTTGATTATTCCTTTGACTGAAGCTACAAATTTATTTTGCTTTAACTGTTTTTTTTCTAAAATTTCAGGATCACAATTATTTGTAAATAAGATACTGTTATCTACAACATTCAAAAATTTATCTGGAGTATTTTCTCGACTATTATCAACTGAGTTACTAGAAGAAGTTTGACATGGTGTAAAATTAAGTTCTTTAAGTGAAGAAATTGGAATGCCTTTTGATGTCCAATCTAAATTTTCTAAATGAGTTTTATCATTCTCGTGAACATCTATTTCATGATTTTTATTCTTATATTTATGTTCATGTTCAAGCTCCATTTTACACTTTGATGAAGTTACAATAAATTCTTTTTGGGAAAATATACTATTTTGATTATGCTGATTATCTTTATTCCAATTGCTATTGATTGAATGAGATTTTAGAATGTTCGTTAAACTATATGATGATGATGACTGTTTATATTCTTGCTGATATTCTTTTTCTGGAACATCAAAACTAAGTTTAGCTAAAGCAGTTGTTGGAGACTGATCTCCACTTTGTATTTTAAAATTTAAAGTATTTGTATTATTAAATGAAGATGGTATATTGAGAGATAGCTTGTTTTTTCTCATGTCTGTTCTACAAAATCGCTTTTGTCCACCAGAAACAGAAAGAGATGATGCTAATTCAGAATTTATTGATAAATCTCTCTCTCTACATAACTGTTTTTCATATTCTAACAACTGGCCAAGAAAATTAAAATTAGGAGATATGGTAGGTCTCTTGGATTTCACATACCTAATTTGAAAATATAAAATAAATATAATTAATAATTTTATTCTTATTTTCAATAATTATTAGAATTTAAAAACAATGAATTTTAACAAACATCTATTGAAATTTATTCTTAAAAGAATTTATATTTCAAGATTCTGAGACAAAACCTTGAAATAATAAAATATTGATCCTCTAAACCAGGGATGCACAGACATGTAAAGACCAAGGGCACATAGATTCATTGTGACTTATAGGAGGGCCACCAAAAATCATGAAAGTTATATATCATGTTTATTAATTACATGTTACAAAGAAACATAATCAAAAATAAACAAAGAATATTTAATTAAATGCATGCCATTGCATTGATTTAACAATTTTTTTTTATGTTAAGTTTGACATTTGTAGTAGCCAATCGCAAAATTGATTCTAAATTTCATTAATTCAGTGGCAATGCTACATTATGTGCATGTACAATTTTTTTAATTACAAATTTCACACACAAACACAATAAAAATAAAAAATGTTTATTATTACAAATATTATTATTATTTTTTCCTTATTGTTTAAAAACATTAGATCCTATTATAGAATCACTGTAAAAATAATTTCATATCAGAAAAAATATTTGAAAATGCATTGTTCAAAACTACAAATAATATTTCATTGATTGTGTAACTTGTTAAAATAACATGGTGAGGCAGACTGCCAACAAATCAATGGAGGGCCACGGTTTGTGCATTCCTGCTCTAAACAGATGTCATTAATAAAATAAAAAGTAAATAAATAAAATGTATTGTAAATTTATTAAATAATTTCAAAATAAAATTTAATTTTTCATATATTCTATGTATTTTATTATTTTTCGTTACTAATTATAAATAAAATCACAATTGATATTCAAAATATTTAACAACAAATATGATAATATATATATATATATATTATATATATTGTGAAAACTGAGTTCATGACCACCTGTGTAAGAAGACCACCTGACGTGATGACCATGATTTTATGGGAACCAAATTTTATCCCATAGAAATAATGCTATTTGACCCACCTATTTGACAACCTCCCTAACGCGACCATGACCATCATTTTTATAGACCAAACATAAAGTGTAACCATCTATCACGACCATAATTTTTTAACATCACTACTAATTGACCAACTTTATTGCTTACATCAGTGCCATTTTCTGTTAAACTTAAATTTCATTTAAAACCTAAACCAATGGTGCATTTTTTTTCAATTGTAGTACAGGTAGGCCTCGATTAGTGCGAATAATGAGTCCCATGAATTTCTCTCACTATTCAAAGTATTAAGTATATGTAAAATATGGTAATTGGTTCTTGCTTTGTGAGATTCTGGCCATTAGCCAACCTCATGATGAATAATCACAATACAAACTGTTTAAGAAATATTTATTTTCATATTTTATTGGGTTGTTCGATAATTAATGTCGTTTTTTTTCATATTTTTCAAAGTGAATTTATTATACATGAAATGCTTAAAAAAATTTCCGAATTATAGCGTTTGAAGGAATAGTATAGGCCTAATTCCTTAACGTAAATGAGTCTATCGATATTTTTTCCTTTCTCTTTTTGTTAAACGTACTTTTATTAAATATATAAATAAAGTATATTAAAATGTTTAACTGTTTTCACAGATTTTCTCTTTCGAACACGACTAACTTACTTCACATTGATATATGATGAAAAAATCTCCAGATTGCAGTACATTGTAAGCTATTCATCATATAAATATATGACCTTATTGCTATGGAAGAATACCCAAGATAGCATCTTTGTTAATTTGAAATCAGTAATTTATCAAAATGTTAGTCAAGGAATATCGTATTCCTTTGCCATTTTCAGTCAAAGAATACCAAGTAGCTCAACTCTATATGATTGCTGTAAGTATAAAACGGATACATAAATGTAAAAAATGATTTATTATTATATTAAATTGCATACTGTTAATTTTATGTAGTGTATATTATAATATCGAATCGTTTTTACAATATTTATATAAATTTCAATAATATGTTACAATAGTAGAATCTATTTTTAAAAAATTAGTGAAATTTTAAATATATTGAATACTTATATGCTTATACAGTATAATTTTAGTAAAAATGTTATTGAAATTTAATTTTACTTATTATTACCTAATCAAAATTTTAGATTTGATTATAAATAATAACTATTTTTCATGTAATTGATATGAAGGAAAGAATTTATAATTAAATCCAATATCCGATAATCGTGTCTGCCACAAAAATAACATTCTAAGATGATGAGTGATAAAGATAGTAGAAGGAAAAGTTTTTCCTTCAATTGCTTCATTCATCTTGGATATAATAGATAGAATTATTGATTTATTTTTCGTAATAGATCCACTTGAGATATGTCAACAGCATTTTAATTGTGCATTGTATTTTTGAACAGAAATTTATTTCTAAATCTTTAAATATTGATATTTAATTAAAAGTATAATATTAAATTGTAAAAAAAAAAATCAGAAATATTCTTAAACAGATAATGTTAATTTTTTCATTTATATATAATATTTATAAATTTTTCTTTTTTTAATTAGCTAAAATTAAATTTAGAAAGATACATTTTAATTTGATTGATAATTATTTGATGTTAAAACAATTATTGGTATTGATTGTTCCTCAAATCTAAAAATTTAAACCTCATAACAAATTTGTAAATCTTATAAGGTCACTTTGTTTTATCTTTTTTCTAAATTCTTGAGAAAAATAAATCATAAACCCAGATACAGAATGCTAAATTTGCTGAACCGTTCCCGTGATGACGTGAACAATAGATCCGATGTGCTTCATTTATTTCCATAAGTCAGTGGTTCTCAACCTTTTTTCTGTTAAGGAACACATTTTAATATTTTTAAATTTGGCGGAACATCTAAATATTTTAAATAATAATTTAGATTTAACAACGAATTTTTATTAACAGATTGTTATGTATTTATTCTTATTTATTACATTCAGATTACAGACATACTCACACATGGAATCATTAAATGGCGGCCCTTATTAAATTATAGCGCCACCTGTGGATTTTGTCTTTTTAGAGAAACTATAATTTTAATTTAATTTTTATTTCTTAATTTTTAAATTTTGAATAACGACAAAAAATTTTGGCTGTCGCAGAAATTCGAAACAGATTTTTCTAACGATACCCTATTTATTGGAATCGATACAGTGGTTCGATTACAAAAGAGATATCCAGCCAACCACGTTTCACTATTAATATATATGATGATTCATACAATTACATAAATACAATTCATTCTTAATTTTTCGTGGCACACCTTCAAAGGTTTGGCGGCACACTAGTGTGCCGCGGAACAGTGGTTGAGAACTACTGCCGTAAATGTTTCATGAAAAATTTTATAAAATCATTTTTTTCTGAATTGTGCTGAAAAAATTTCATTTTGTACTGTGAAATTATTCGAGAAATTTTCATTTTAAAATGAGGATTGGGAAAATGCTAGCTTTTCTACTCTTGAATTGGAACAAATAAATTATTAGAATATTTTTTTGTCGTTTGATGCTAAATTGAGCTGCATATTTTCTTTTGTGCTGTGAAATTCTTTGAAAAATTTAAGTTTGAATTTCATGGTTAAATCAATGCTAATTTCTAAAAATTTTAAATTATCGTAGTGAAAATGGCAGCTAATGAAATGCTAACTTCGCCATTCAATATTGTGGATTATTTAAATATCAATTTAATTGCTTATGTATCGAATTTAAATATATTAATTGGATCGGTTTGTACTGTGACATTCTTCGTGAGATTCGTAAAATTTTTCGTGTTTTAATGGGAACTGGATTGGAGAATACTATCCCCAATTTTGTATTTCGTGTATATTCAGTGGTGATGCTTTACGGGGTTCGCATGTGTTAGGCCTTTATGTTCTGCAGGATTGGAAAGGATTTTAAAAATGACACAAAGATTACGTGATTCAGCTGTTCTTAGGCAGGTTTTATTGTCAACTCGAGACAAAGAACAACAGTGACCCCTAGGGGTATTTTGTACAAAGAGCGAAAGATCATCTCCATCAAATGGTGATTTGATACATTTCTTTACTAGCACCCCCCCTTCTTAATGTTTCAATTACATAATATTTTTGAGTTATCTTCTATTCGAAGAATCGCACGATGTTGTAAAATTTTCTTTCCCGACATCTTCGTTAGCGTGTCGGCAGGATTATCAGTAGTTGAAATATATTGGAACCGTAATTTTCCTTCTTCGATCTTTTCTCGTAGGGAAAAAAATGTCTGAGCTCAATATGTTTGTTCCTTTCAGATGTTACTTGATTATTTGCTAGCGCGATCGCATCTTGGTTATCTACCCGCATTAACTGAGGAATATTTATAAACTCTTCTGTTTCTATTTCAATCAAGAAATTCTGAAGCCATAAAACTTCCTTGGCCGCAAGGTACATAACCAAATACTCTACTTCGACAGTTGACAGTGCGGTAGTCTTCTTCTTACTGCTCCAAGATATGGCAGCATTGGCTACAGTTATAATGTATCCGCTGAATGATCTGTCAGTCTTCTTGCTCTCCCAACCTGTGTCAAAGTAAACAAACACTCCTTGACCTGATATTCTAAATATCAATTCAAAGTTTTTTGTTCATTTTAGATACCACAATATGTGTCCTACTCCTATCCAATGTTCTTCATTTGGTCATTTGTTGAATTGACTCATATACGCCATTGCGAAAGTTAGGTCAGGCCTCGTACCGCCAGCTAAATACAGTAAACCTCCGATAGCTTGTCGGTAATTTAGATTGGTATTAACTTTGTTGTGTATGTGGTCGCTGGAGGGAGTTGGTCAGCGACTTGGGTGAGCACGGGTGGTCCCTACCCGGGTATTCCTTCTCGGACGGTCCGGTGATGTAGATGCTCGCATCTGTACGTGATTACACAAATAAACTGTTGTTAACCGTTACCGAGTGTTCCTTTGTCAGGCTGTGGCCTACAATTTAACTCTGACGATGAGGATGGGATTATTTTAAATTTTGGCTACAGTTTGACAGAGAAAGTCGAGCGAGCGATACTTCGGAATGACAAGTCTTGGGCGAATTGAAGAATTCGACATCCATCATCCGGAGGAATGGACAGCTTATGCAGGACGCGTCCAAGTGTTCTGCATAAACTGTCCATTTCTTCTTTTCCGCCTACGACGTTGGAGAAAAAGAAGAAAGCCATTCTGCTGAGTGCGTGCGGTAAGGAAACTTATAAACTGTTACGATCATTAGTCAAACCCGGTCTTCCCGCTGATAGATCATACGAATCGTTGAGAGCGGCACTAAAAGATCATTTTGCGCCTCAACCATCCAGAATCGTGAGAAGAAATCAGTTCTATCGACGTGAACACCGGTCAGGAGAATCCATATCGTTCGTGGCAGAGCTTAGTAGATTGGCCGAGCATTGCGAGTTCGGAGCGAACTTGGAGATGTTGTGCGACCGTTTCGTGTGAGGGCTGCGAGATGAAAATCTTCAGCGGCGTTTTTTACGCGAAAGAATATAACTTACAAAGAGGTTCAAGAGGAGTCTTTAGCGGCCGAAGCGGCAATTCGGTATTCGAAAGAAGTGCGTCCTTCCGAGATTTCAGTAGCAGAAATTGACCTTGTTAAAGAAAGATCTAGGAGGGAGAATGTCGGCTCAGATTCGAGTTCGAACTTGAATCGTGGAAGAACGAGTCCAGATAACGGGTTATGCCGCGAATGTCATGGTAATCATGGGCGTCGCAATTGTCCATTTTGTAATGCTAAGTGTTTTGCATGCAGCAGAAAGGGGCATATACGCCGTGTCTGCCAAACAAGATCGTCAAAGGATTCACCTAATAAAATGTTTTCTATCTCGGATAATATGGATGCTGCGTATGATGAAAGCGTTAATCAGGTACATGACACTATATTGCAGTTTACTGAAGTCATGGCCACTGTCATGATCAATGGCATTAAATTCTCGCTGCAAGTTGATTCTGAGTCTCCATATACCATAGTTTCGGAAGAAACGGTGAAAAGAAAATTTGGAAATAAATCATTGAAACTTGCTTCGTTCGGTGCGATTCTACGAGGATATTCCAGTAATCATATCGAGGTGAAAGGTTGTTGTTGGGTTAATGTCACGTTCCGTCACATGAGGAAATATCTTCCGTTGGTCGTGGCCAAAGGTAATAGAGCAAATTTATTGGGGCGTAACTGGTTTGAAGCGTTGGATATCAAAATAACGGGGATTAATAATATCCGTTTGGATTCTATTCGATCCGTCGTTTCGGAATTTCCCGAACTATTCAAGGACGAACTAAGGCTTGTTCGCGATAGAACAGTATCATTGCAGTTAGACTCAAGGGTGGAGCCAATTAGATGTAAACCACGTCGTGTGCCACTGGGTCTTCGCCCAAAAATCAATGCAGTTAAATAAATGGGTTAAACAGGGAATTCTAGAAAACACAGCTTATCCCGAAAGGGCAACTTCCATCGTTCCGATTCTGAAAAAAGATGGTTCGATACGTATCTGCGGGAACTATAAGGTAACACTTAATAAGGCAGTTCGTCCTAATGTTCATCCAATCCCTATCATTAGTTATCTTTTGGGTTCGATTAGCGGAGCGACCTGCTTTGCCAAATTTAACTTAGCACAAGCATATCAACAGCTACTAGTAGATAATAAACGGCCCGAGTGCAGAATATCATCACTCACCGAGGTGCTTTCCTGGTAAAATGGTTACAATTTGGCATTAGTGCCGCATCTGGAATCTTTCAATCATTTATCGAGAACTTATTGGCTGGCTTGGAGGGAACCATTCCCTATTTTGATGATATATTGTAACTAAGGGTGGGCCCGGGTGGTCCATGGCCCACGCATTGAAAGTTCTGGCCCATGTGCTGGCTCACCCTGAATATATAATCCGAAACGTAAAACTGAAAACCGCAAGAATTCACCTTCATAACCCAAGAGGCCTTGAGTTTTATAAAAATGAAAATTTACAACCGAATACATTAAACATAATCCAAGACGCTTTGTATTCCGTAAAAATGAAAATGAAAACCACAAGTATAATTTAAGCCCACATAATTTCATGCAAAGAAGAACTCAAAAAGCAACCACAAGCATAATTTAAGCCCACATAATAAAAATGAAAATAAAAAACCACAAGCATAATTTAAGCCCACACATAATTTCACGCTAATAGCGAGTAAAAAAATTTTATTTACAATCTGCGAAAAAACGTGTCCTTTGCACATTTTACGCAATACTTAATTAATGCAATTAGCTGGAAAGAATAAATAAAGTTTCAAAATACTGGTAAATAAAAGTATTTATTTGATATCAGCTCAATAGAAAATTATGCGGTGATTTTTACTTAATGATGCAAAACGATCGATTACTTTGTCCAAATCGAGAGCTTTTGCGATTATTATCCAAATAAAGTTATAACAGCACTCTAAGCAAGGTATTCTTAATTTTATTAATCAAGAAAAACGTTTTCGGACCTGATTATGGTCCATCTTCAGTTCTACAGTACATAATAAGGCTTTCTATAATTCTTATATTGTTATTCAACAACAATTTTTTTAAACATTAGAATTGTAGAACAATTAATAACTTATTTTGAAATAAGTTAGTAATTGTTCTACAATTCTAATGTTTAAAAAAATTGTTGTTCGATAATGATATAAGAATTATAGAAAGCCTTATTATGTACTGTAGAACTGAAGATGGACCATAATCAGGTCCGAAAATGTTTTTCTTGATTAATAAAATTAAGAATACCTTGCTTAGAGTGCTGTTATAACTTTATTTGGATAAGTAAAGCAAGAGATTGTGATATTTTAGTTACCAAATAGAGAGTTTTTGCGATTTTTCTCTCGATGAACATGATTGCAAAATTGCTTAACCAATCATCAAGCATTCTGTTACGTAAATACGATAAATACATTCTTTCACATTGGTGTGGCCCACCCTTGAAGAAAAAGTTGGTTACGTCACTGGTTAGTTGCAGCTGTGACTGAGAAGGAGTTGGCAGGGCGTGTGAGTAAGGTTGCCAACTTTTTCTGGGACAATTCTGGGACAAATAGCTCAAAACTCAAATTTTTCTATATACTTTTATTTATTTATCCAAACTACAATATTATTGAAACTTAATTACACACATATATATTATATATATATATATACGTACATATATTACATAATAATAATAATAATAATAATAATAATAGAAAAATTAAAATTATAAATCAGCTCAATAGAAAATTATGCGGTGATTTTAACTTAATGATGCGAAACGATCGATTACTTTGTCCAAATCGAGAGTTTTTGCGATTTTTCTCTCGATGAACATGATTGCTAAATTGCTTAACCGCATTCAGTTATATAAATACGATAAATACATTCTTTCACATCGGTGTGGCCCACCACCCACCCAGAAGAAGAAGCTGGTTACGTCACTGATTAGTTGCAGCTGCGACTGAGAAGGAGTTGGCAGGGCGTGTGAGGGACGTTCTCATTCGCTTGCAACGGGTAGGATTACCTATTAAGGCACAAAAATGTCAATGGGGAGTGCTGAGCGTAACGTTCTTAAGTTTCCGCGTCTCTCGAAACAATCTGGCATACCAAACTCCACGGAATAAACACGAATTACAAGCATTTTTGGGTCTCCTAAACTTTTATCATTGCTTCATCAAAAATAAGGCCACCATTGCCGAACCATTACACCGGCTTTTAGATAAATCGGCCAAATGGAAGTGGTTACCAATACACGAACGTGCCTTTAAACAAGTAAAGAAACTGCTCACATCCGATTCCGTGTTAGTTCATTACGATCCTAATAAACCGCTCGTGTTAACAGCTCGACGCTTCATCATATGGAATAGGCGTTGTTTTAAGTCACCGTTTATCCGCCGGAGGCGAATAGCCAATCGCATATTACTCTCGTACCTTGTCCGCCGCCGAACGGAATTATGCTCAAATCGATAGGGAAGCTCTGGCCTTTGTCGCAGGATTCAAGAAGTTCCACGATTTCATTTATTGTCGCACTGTCGAAGTTCAAACTGATCATAAGCTTCTGTTAGGGTTATTGGCCTCTGACTAGGCTACACCGTCTATCATATCACCAAGAATGTTGCGATGGAACCACTTTATATCAGCATTTGACTATCGCTTAATATATAAGCCAGGAAACTTGATCTGTAATGCAGACGCACTTAGCCGCCTTCCAGTACCATCGCGAGAGAGTGAGGAGAAGACCGAAACACAGGAAATATTCTTATTAGATATTATGGATAAACCGCTAATATCGGCCAGAATGATAGATCAGCTATCGGCCAGAGACCCATTATTGTCGCTGGTCTTGAACTGGGTGCTTAAAGGATGGCCATCACAGAAACAGAAGGAGGACTTCAATCCTTTTGTGCGAAGGCAGACTGAACTATCGATATATTGAGGATGTCTGTTATGGGGCGATAGAGTAGTCATTCTGTCAGCCTGCAGGAAAGTGTTGTTAGACACTCTGCACGTAGCTCATTCAGGTATCGTTTGCATGAAAGCCTTGGCGAGGAGTTATTTGTGGTGGTCTGGATTAGACGCATATATCAAACGTGTGGTTAAGTTGTGCCGAGATTGCCAACTTACTCAGCACAGCTCACCTAGATCAGTATCCACGTGGACACCAGAAGAACAACTGTGGAAACGGCTGCACATCGATTTCAGAGAACCATTCAAGGGTCGAATCTTTTTTATCGTCGTCGACGCATTTTCAAAGTGGTTAGAGGTGGCGGTAGTAATACAACGTCGTCAGCGTTGGCAATTAAAGAATTAAGGCGTCTCTTCGTTGCACATGGGCTACCAATGACAATAGTGTCAGATAACTCAACAGCTTTTACATCGGCTGAGTTCAAATCCTTCCTATATAGAAACGGAATCCTGGCTATGACGATCGCACCCTTTCATCCAATGTCCAATGGTCAGGCAGAGCGAATGGTACAGTTTACTAAGCAGTCATTAGAGAAGTGGATCGGCGGGAACCTTAACTTGTGGCTGGCTCGATTTCTGTTATCGCAACACGTAATGCCGAACAAGCCGGGAAGTGTGAGCCCAGCTGATCTGTTACTAGGTCGGAGACCACGCACGTGTTTTGACAACTTACACCCAGATCATTTGAGCTCCAGTTTCAGCATTCACAGAGAAGAGAACGATAGCAAAAGAAGTTTCAAAACGAACGAAGATATCTGTATCCGATCGTATGCCGTTGGGAATCAGTGGGTGCCAGCAAAAATTACAGCCACGGAAGGAGCCATTATGTATGCGCTCCGGACACCGGATGGTAAACATCTGTGGAGACACGTGGATCAAATTCGCCCAGCATTGGTTGATGTTCAGCATTCTGATGCTGAACATCAACCAATATTACCGTCTGATGAAAATGAAATGCCAGTAACCAACGAGGACAGTGCAGGGGAGAATATAACAACGAAAACGGAAGCGGCTAAGAAAGACAACGAAACTCCTGAACCGGATGGAGAGTCGCAACATCAGATCAGAAAAACCACCTAATTATTGGAAAGATTACGCTTTCCCTTAGGGGGAAGGAATGTTGTGTATGTGGTCACTGGAGGGATTTGGTCAGCGACTTGGGTGAGCGCGGGTGGTCCCTACGCGGGCATTCCTTCTCTGACCTGTCCTATTTTATTTTATTATGCACTTTCATTATTCATCGTTTATTTTCATCAGTATATGTATTTCTAAGAATAAGTATCACTCTTTAGGATTTTAGAAGGTATGAGGCATTTTTTAAATTTTGACTACCTCTTTTTTTAAGTTGTATATTTTGATCTCAGTTCATAAGGTTTCATTCTATAATTTATTAAAATGCAAATGTTAAAAAATAAGTGCCATTATATTTATTTATATTTGAATAAATTACACTTTGACCCCAGTTTATTAGAATCAAGTGTTTCTGAAAAATACTTATAAATTGAATTCTTATAAAATCAAAGTTTAAATCATCATTAAAAACTTATAATGTATTCTTGTACCCAAAAAATGTCAACTGTTTTTTACTGAAATATATTGAAATGCAATCCAATTACACAAAATATATACCGTAAATTGGGGTGACTTAGGCCCATTAGGGTGGCTTTGGCCCACAAAATAAAAAAGGTACTGTAAACTGGGGTGACTTAGGCCCATTAGGGTGGCTTTGGCCCATTTGGAAACGTGTTTCTGTTATAAATTTATCACCAATTTTTAAATATGTTATAAAAAACATTTGTTTATTTATATTTTTATTGTTTTTTGTTACATATTTAAAAATTGGAGATAAATTTAAAAAAGGAACACGTTTCCAAAATTGGGCCAAAGCCACCCTAATGGGCCTAAGTCACCCCAGTTTACTAATAATTAGCATTACTTGTCAAAAAACAACTTAAACAACAAAGTTTTCTTAGAGAAAATACTTAATGAAGAAACCAGCTATCAACATGAAATCATTATGAAAACTTTTATTTGTGCAGACAGTTAGTAAATATGTTGCTTATCATCTAGAACAGCAGTTCCAACCTGGGTTACATATTCCTAGAAGTACAGGTAAAGTGAAAAAATTGAATAATGTGGGAAAAGAAATAATAGCAATTATGTTAATCACATACATTTTGCCAATATTTATAGAAATGAGATGCCAAGGGTACACAAGTGAACAAAGGTTGGGAACTTCTGACCTAGAATATCTAGGTTTAATTCTTCATATGCTTTTAATGAGAGTGAGTCCAGCCTTTAAATATAATCATGTGATAAAGTAATCAGTTATCATTTTGAGTGCCAAATTCAATTTCTGGTTCCACATCTCCAGATTTTTCAGGAGAATTAAGTCCCAGCTTATTGAATTCTGTTCTATAATCATCTGGTGTGTGAACTGCCATGATAAACACTAAAATGTCTTACAGCTTAGTAACTAATTATTAGTTGAAAAGCAGTATAAATCACAAGGAATCTCTGTAATGGCATGGCTATTTAATAATTTTTAAAGAGAAAGCTGTATAAAACTGGAAAAAAATAAAATAAAAATTTCTAAAAGTCAATATCTGCAGTTGTTTAGCAATTTCATAAAGTATTCTTTGCATGAAAATATTAAACATAATAATTCAGTACAAGCATTAATAAAAAACAAATGATATACAGAAAATTCCAGACTTACATAAGTGGATCATTTTGCAAAACACTATATAAGTCAAAAGATACACTATGCAGTACTCATATATCACAAAAACATAACATTAAAAATATTTATATTAACCCAAAAATGTTCATGAGTATTTCAAAAAAATAAATCTATAGACTGTTCCACTTTGCAATGGCAGTGATGTCACGAAATGACATCTAATGGCATAGCACACAATAGTGTATCCTTCCGCCATTAGATATCAAAGTATAAATAGCACATTTTCGATAATTTATCCACTTTTTTCTGCATAAACAGATTAATTAAGAAAATCTAGCAAATGAAGCTGTATCCAAGATTCAAGACTGGAGCCTCAACAATTGGCAATCAATAAACTTAAATAAATGTTCAACCCTGGTGATTGGTAGAAAAGGGCCACTGCAAAAACGACTCTCAGTTAAGATCAATAATCACCTAATCCAACAGAAGACCACACTAAAATACTTAGGTGTTATTCTTGACCAATCAATGAAGTGGATAGAACATATCAATTACATCCACAACAAAGCTACTACTGTTCGACCATGAAAGGCGCGACCCTGAGCACAACTGCGCATGTACTATTCGGACTGCATTTATGTAAGTGAAGCAACACGGGACTGTACATCACTCGGATATAAAAGCCAATGCTACCAACGACTCATCGAGGTGTTGTATCAATGTAAGGTTGGTTAAGTGACATTGGAATTCTTGTAAAGGTCTACGATTGTTTGAAGTTTGTATCAGTGGTGGAGGTAGTAAATTTAATTAGTATTTAAGATTTGTTCTTGTGAATCGTTGTTTTGATATTTGAGTTGGATTAAACAAGTTATGTTGTGTTAACTGATTATTGCTTTATTATAGTTCCAATAAAGCATTTATTAACACTTTTGTAAGTGTTTTAGAGTCTAAATTATAATTTTTCATTATTTAACTTGTTTTGAGAAATTCTTTAATTATTAGCGTCTAACTTGTTTTTGAAGATTTCTTCAATTTATTAGTGTAAGTTCTAGAATCTAATAAATATATAATTTTTATTATCTAACTTGTTTTGAGAAGTTCAGTTTATTAGCATAAGTTTCTATCATCATTGTTCGTTCTAGTTCTAACACTTAATCGGTACTTTTAGTTGTAAGTTCCGATTTTCAGTTTTGTTTCGTCAGTTAGATGTTACATTGTGTTAGATTGTTTTGCAGTTAATTATTTTTAAGTTAGAGTTTAGTTAAAGATCTGAGCTCCAGCCGAACTCTGGATTGCAGAGTCGCTAGAACCATTAGGTTTAGTTTGTAATTAGTATTATTGAAATTCGTTAGAATTCACGATTTTGCATATTTAGTTAAGTTATGTTAGTCAAATTTTCATATTACACTTGGGATATTCTATATGTACCGGCACTATTTGGAAAATTCTTATTACTGGTATGTAATATATGAAATAGTGACATAAGCCATTAATTTTTTTTTCCCAGTTTCTTAGTCATCATAATAAATTTATTTAATTTATACTCTTGATGACACTTAAATAGGCAATATTATATACAGTAGTGAGCTCACTCACCAACAGTAATAGCAACGGATCACTAATAAATGAATATAAGCTTGCACAATATTCTTAGATTAAATATAATAAATATAAATTAATGATATTCTTAGAATAAATATAAAAATTCAAAATTAAACATTAATTTTTGAATTTTTATATTTGTTCTAGGAATATCATTAATTTCATGAAATGTTTGATGTGTTTTCCTTACTATGCAACATATTGTTCTGATGATAAAATTTCTGAAAATACTTCACATAATAAACTGTTTTTGTATTATTTCTTGCTTAGAATTGCTAGATTAATCAATTTTTGTATTGTTTTATAAACAGTTACATATAAATTTAAAATATTTTTATTTAAACAAACTGTTTTTACTTAATTTATCAAATTATAGTACTAAGTTACTTCACTTCAGTATGGTGGCTAATAGAAGAGCTATGTACATCATTATACCTTTAATTCTTTATACTGTAGTGAAAATTCTTCTTCCTTTAGTAACAACACACTGCATTGTTTAATTTCTGCTCTAATTATGAAGTAGATAGTATAGTGTACTGTATATACTATGGATGCCTCTCGCAATTTTCTATTTGTTGAAAATAATAGTGTCATTTTCCTGTATTCCATATTTCAATGGTTTTATATGGAAATTATTATTTCGATTTACATCATTTCAATTTGTGTCTCATTTTGGAAAAAAAACATCTCTGATGCAAAGTGGAGTATAATAGCTTTATGACAGTTATTACCTATTTAATTTATTTCTTGCCATTGGATTTCAAATTTCAGAACTGTTATAGTCCCAAATAATCTTCATATTTAAATATAATATGGCAACAAACGTAGTAAATCACACCAAGCACTTGAAGCAGGACAAACACAAGTTTATTATTAGATATACCACCTTTCATGGTCGGACAGTATCACCCTCCATGCACTTAGATGCATTGCAAGCAAAAACTGGGGTCTCCCCAAAAATGCAGTGAGAGTAATCTACAAATAACGCTATAGAACCAATTATTACCTATGCTGCTCCAATATAGGGACACGTCATCACTGAACACCATAACAGGAGGAAAATTCTCAGTATTCAATATAACGTTGCAATTAACCTCACTAGGGCTTATCGTACAGTCCCTACAGCTACTCTCCTTGTCATCAATAGACTTTTGCCAACAGGCATCAAGATCTGCTCCATCAGGTGAAAATTTAAACTTTGTAACCCTCAACTTCCTACTAACATAAACATCCATGACTTCCTGGATAAAATAAAAAAACTCTCTCTGTTAATTCAAACTCAGGGACTCGATAAAACTGATTCCTTCCACTTTAACCATCCTGCTGATTCTACCTTCATCCTGATTCTTCACAACCCTGACTTCAACAAAGAAGGAACTTACCTCTACACGGATGGATCTAAAGCTGGTGATAACGTTGGTGCAGCACTCTATGCCATGGATAAACATAACAAGACCATATACCAAGCCTACTATAAACTGTCAGCCAACACCTATAATGCAGGCAAAAACCCTTGCCATCTTTAAAGGCCTTAATTACATCCACAATAATCCAAATTCTGGTAAAACTACTTTCTCCTCTCTGATAGCCAAACAGCCCTCCAATGTGTCTTCAACTCTCGTTCCAATTGTTCTCTTTCTAAGGAAATTCTTAACCTTCAATCTTCAATCACCAACAAATATCCTTTGGAAGTTTACTCGATTCCCGGACATAAAGGAATTCCTGGAAACGAAAAGGCTGACCAGCTTGCTAAAAAAGCTGCCACCATCAATCTTCCCTGTTACCTTGAGCAAAATTTCAACGGGATACATTAATAATGAAATCCATAAATTCTCTCTAGAACTATGGCAACAAGATTGGGATAACAGTGATACTGGCAGAACCACCTACAGATTCATTCCACACATTGGAAAACACCTGAACTCCGAATATTTTCAACCTGACTTCTACACCACCCAACTTTTGACTGGTCACGGGAAATTTAGGACCTATCTTCACCGCTTTGGCCATGACATTGAGGAAATGTGTAACTGTGACTCCCAGGAACCCCAGGACCCTTTTCACCTTCTTTTCAATTGTGATCTCTTTAACACTGATAGACACAACCTCATTATAACTACTTTACTCGCTGGACACAACTGCCCTTGCAAACCAAACCAACTCCTTGATAACAAAGACCTCTTCTTGGCTCTCAAAAGGTTCCTCTTTTCTACTTCTGCTCTCCAAGTGGATCACCACATACTTCATAACCACCACACCCGAGTGACAATAGTGTTTTGTATTCCTCGTCCCCACTGTAATCCAACTTTGCGTGATTTTAGTGTTTTGTACTTCAAGTCTGCTTTAGTGTAGTGTCTGCATGTGTCACTTCTTCCCTTGTAATTACAAATGATGTGTTTTCTATCAACCAACTTAGTGAGCTCCAAGCCTTCTTTTGTGTTGTGTCTGTGTGTTAAACCGCACCACCTGAAATCTCAAATGCTGTGTCTTCGATTATTCTACTACTTGTGCTCTGATTCTGCATTAGTGTCATGTGTTTGTGTCTCTGTGAATCACATAGAGTTCCAAAAGACGTGTCTTCCATCACCCAACTGCGTGAGACTAATACAAGTATTTCGAATCTTCTATGCCCCACATCTGCAATTGAGTAGTGTTGTGTCTTGGTGTACTCAGAACTGTCTGTGCCCTCAACGTGGTGACTACAGCCTCTCATCTGTGCTCAGCCCCCTCCTGCAGAATTACTCAGACTCTCCACTCTCCCCCTAGGACTCTCTTGCTGAAGGACATTAACTGCTCTCATCTCAGAGATCCTGGGCATGAGAAAGAATTACTCATTCCCCATTTTGACTTACTCTTCAGAAACAATTAGTTTGACTGTTCTCAGCAAACTTGCTGAACCTAATACAAGTGTCTTGTGTGATCCATCATTACTCCTCACACCCTTCAAACCTCTGAAAGAAGATTATCTGGAACTACACTCATCTCTACTTCTGTTAATCAGTATTTTGTTTTGCAACTCTGATATTGATTACTCTGCAAACTAGCAACAATGTAACTATACTCCCTCATGTTATTTACTTTAATGTTTTCTTTTTTGATCTTAATAATTGCTGATGCAAGATGCCATGAACCTTCCTGTTGCTGGTTGCTCCCCACCCATTTTCCCCCTAGTGCCTTGTTCACTCCTTCAGCAAGATCCTTTTCGCTATAACTTGACTCTTCTCACTTCCTTTTCAACTAGCAACAAACATTCCAATCATTGAATTTTTCTTATTAATTAAAAAATTTTTGAAATATTGCCTTAAATTTATGTAATTCTCCAAAATCTTCATTCTGTTAAATTATTGAATTCAATTTTCTTGAAGTTAGTATTGATATTTTTAATTTTGTTTGTTAAAAATATATTGATTATAGATTTTATTAAGGTAATTATTTTAATATAATTAATAAATACAAAATAATTTGCGTATAAAACCTTTAATATGCAAAAACGTTTTTGTATATTAACGGTTTTATACGTACATACTGCTTCGTGTGCTATTTATGATTTTTATGAACTTAAAAACAGTGAGAAAGCAGTGTATTTCTAGTTTCCTCTACTATAAAATAATTTGCTTAAACAATTATAATGACTAATGTACACTTCTTACTTTAGTTAATAAAAACACAACTCAAAAGCCAAATAGTAAGAAAAATCGTTTAATCAAAAACGTTTTCGGCTATCCACGTAGCCTGCCTCAGTTATAATACACAGATCAGAGAAAGTTTCTCTCCCTCAACATACCAAATCAGGAACCAATCAGTGTCCGGTTCCTAACATCAACAAACTCCAGTTAGACAGTCACCATTCAAATACATTAATAAGAAAACCCAACAAAACGTTTACAAAAATGTTCTATATATTGTATTGTAATGTTAGCATTACAATACAATATATAGAACATTTTTACATATAAACCAAATATAATACATATAAAACATTTTAAAATAACGTTAAACCAATTACAATAATCATTAATCTTCAATATATAGGTATATGTATAGGTATATGACGAACATGAAAATAAACTAAAAAATAAAAA
>AYEL01091274.1:0-23299 GCA_000484575.1 Olivierus martensii
GATAAATATATATATATAAAACATTTTTCATCTTTTTATTTTGATATATTTGAAAATTTGCAAGTAATAAATTTTATAAATACATTATGGAAAAAGAAATTTTTAAAATAAAAAATGAATTTATTAAAAAATTTTAAAGAATAAAATGAAAACATGGTGTTTTCCTTTATTTATTAAAGCTTTATTTTTTAATTTTGGTGAAATAAAATTGAAGAAATATATTTGTATTTCATTAAAAACAAAAAAGCTAGACTTTAATCAACTGAATATATTCTTCAGTAAAACTTTCATTTTCCTCTCTTTTAAATAAATTTAATTATTATAATTTTGATTAATTCATGATTTATTTACGTTTTTTGTGTGTATATATATTAATTTCCTGCCATAGTGCTAGCAGGGCCGCCATTACGCACAAGCTGAGCAGGCCCCTGCCTGTGATGCCAAATTGACAAAGGCAGCAAAATGACGATTTTCATTTATTTTATTATTTTCTATTTTCATTTCATCTACATTATCACAGTGTCTAGAGCAACCAATAAAAATAAAATGACATATGAAGAAGAGGCTCTTTTTGAATAAGGCAAACAATTCTTCTTAACGTCCTATAAATTTACTTCACGTAAGAAAATAGCAGATGGCACTTGAGAGCTGAGCATTTTTACATACATTAAATAAATAATTTAATGTATGTAACCTGTACATACATTAAATTATGTAATTTTCATAATGTAATTTAAATTATGTAATTTTCATAAATGTAAATTACATAATTTAAATTTATGAAACCAAAATTTGTCAATACTAAATATTTTTATCTGTAAAAATGTACAATACTTGAATATTAAAAATTACAAAGTCAAAATCAAAAACATGGTTAAATATAATTTAGTTTTGTCAATTTTATTTCATAACTGACAAGCTGACAGGTGATATTTTTTATTGCAGATGGCAGAATTTATAACCATATCTAAACCAATGCTATTTTCTTATGTGAAATGAAGTATAGTAAGGGCGCAAAAAAAATCACCTGTAGTGCTGAAATGTCTAGAGGCGGCCCTGAGCGCTAGTAATATTGGTAATTATATATTCTTTGAGAAATTCTGCGACATAACTAAATCAACTATTTTCAAGTCACAGTTATTATATAATGCAAATATAATCTGGGCACTAAACAGAATTTTTATTCAAGATCTTTTCTAAAAATTATTGGAAGTGGATTGTGAGCCTTCTTAAATGTGAGGCTTAGTGTAATTATGTTGTACTTAAAAGTTTTTGGGTATTTAGGGGTACTTAAAAAACCCCTAAACCCCTAAATCAACTTGTTAACTGAGTCCAGATGGCTTAGACTTATCTATAATTTCACTGTAAATTTAGGAGCAGAATTTTTTTAAATGCAACTATTTTTTGTATAAAATTTTGTTTCATTGTATAAATTTTGAAGAATTCCTTTTCAAGAGTTTGATTTACAGAAATTTGATAATATAGTAAGAAATACTTTATTAAAGTCATGAAAATTAATTAGATAGTGTAATTTGTTCTGCATAAATAAGAAGAAATATCTGCAACAAATTTTTTGTTATAAATTACATATTTCTGAGAAAAAGGGTTAAAATATAGTGATATATCCAATTTTGCATTTTTTCATCAGAAAAATTAATGCAATTTATAAAAACTCTAATGCTAATAATACATATTTATAAGAATTTTCTTAGCTGTATTGTTGATTTATTTATATTTTAAAATGTAATGCCAATTTGCATAAACATTATCTAATCAAAAAATTGATTACCTGACTTTCAACAGACTGATTTACACAAAACTTATATTATTTCTACTAAGAATTGCTATAATATTGCAGATATCTTTTCTATCACTGTAGTAACATGAATTTCCATAAATTTTAATTATTATTATTTCATTTTTTAAGAAATAATACAATATTTGAGTAAATATTCATTCATTTGAAATACCAGTAATTACTGTATTACTTCGAATTTAAGCTGCACTTTTTATTTGGATTTTTAAGACGTAAAATTTGTAAGCTTAACTTCAAAACCATTCAGCAGGGAGGATTGGCCAAAATTGAGGGTATAGTTGTGAACTTTAAAAACATGCCAAACCACAGAAATTTTCAAATTGTAGGATACCATACTAATAAGTTTCAATCTTTAGCAATGTTAAATAGAGAGTCAGAAAATTAAATAAACTGAAATAATTTAATTTCACACAGAAATAATGTTGAATTTAAAAATTTTTATCTAAAACACAAATTTCAAATTTTTAAATCAATAATTGACAAACATCAATACTGATCTGAAAAAAAAAACAACCTTTCTTATGCAAAGTACAATAAGTATTCTATGACTTAAGTAAATTTGAATTTTTGTTAAAAATTTTGTCATATGAAATATTTTTAAAAACTATTATTATAATTTGCAATGCAATACAGTATCCTAATTTAATACAGAAATATTACAATAATGCCTATTCATTTATTAATGATACTGTACTACTTCAAATTTAAGCCACACTTTTAATTCAAATTTTTAAGACATAAAATTTTGGTGTGGCTTAAATTCAAAGCGAATATTTTAACATCTTATTTCTCCCAATCTCCCACTGTCCAAAGATTGAGTTTTTGCTTTACACTCTACGCATAGTATTACAATTGTTTATAACAATTTATTTGGTGGTCCCCATTCGTAGTTTTCTGATTTAATCCAATTGCTGTTTGATAGCAGCTGTGTAGAATCGCGTTGTATCTGGCCATATTTTAATTATAAGAAAAATCACAAATTACTATAATGAGTTTATAACCGCTGATGGAAACAAATTGCCACCTTTTATAATTTTAAACAAAAAAAAACTATACCCAAGGATAAATTTTCCGAAGGATGTTATAATTTGAGCACAAAAGAATGCATGAATGACAACAGAACTGATGAAAGTTGATTATAACATGTTTGGGAGAAGAGACCTATCACTATTTTTTTTAAAATTAATGTGATAGTATATTTGAAGAACATTCTCAATATATAAGGTAGCTTATTATGTATATTAGTACGCATTTAAGTAAATAAAGATGTTTCTTATTTTTCAATATTGATTATACAATCATTTTTATTTTGTTAATTGTCTTATTTTTAAATATTGAAGTACAAATATTTAATAAGAATTTAATATAAATGTTTACTAGTAAATCTGGATGAATGAAAATTGTCAATTTAGTTTAATTATGTAATTTAATTGATTATAATAAATATCATAGTTTTTTTTACTTATTATTTAATTCATATATAATGATAACAGTATTCAGAAACAGATTGAAAGATAATAATTTCTAATTCTGGTTTTCCATCAAAATTATTTTTTTATAATTGTTGTGGCAAAACGCTCATGTATATTTTCTTCAATAGATATTTTAGGATGTTTGAATTTAATTTAATCTAGTTCTCTTATTCTGAATGTCATGACCTATAATGAAATATACATTCTAACATCTCTTATGGCTTACTTTTATTATACTTTTTAAGTTTTTCGTATTTAATTACTTATAAGATTTATATTTATCATGATAATCAGATTTTACCATTATTTTGTATATTAATAAAAATATACAGATATTTCCCAATTTACACAAATAATTATGACCAAATGTTTTTATAATCTGAATTTTTCATAAGACAGAAAAACAATTTTTCAATAAAAATCCTGAATTAAAAATTCTAAATGAACCATAACTACTGCTATACAACATTATGACACCATATTGTTCCCTAAATAAAGGAAAAACAATGCTGCATGGAATAATACCGTATTACTTCAAATTTAAGCTACACTTTTTATTCCAATTTTTAAGATGTAAAATTTTGGTGTGGCTTAAATTCAAAGCGAATATTTTAACATCTTTAAAATTTTGGTGTGGCTTAAATTCAAAGCGAATATTTTAACATCTTACTCTCCCATCTCTCACTCCCCAACATTCGGGTTTTTGCTTTATGCTCTACGCATGAGCATAGTATTACGACTGTTGATAACAGTTTATTCAGTGGTCCCCCCTTCGTTTTTTTTTTAATCCAGTTGCTGTTTGATAGTAGCTTGTAGAATTGCATTGTATCTGGCCATATTTTAATTACAAGAAAAATCATGAATTACTATAATGTTGTTTATAACCTCTGATGGAAACAAATTGCCACCTTTTATTATTTTAAACAAAAAAACTGAACTCAAGGAAAATTTTCCTAAGGTTTGAGCACTAAAGAAATCACGGATGACAACAGAGTTGATAAGATTGATTAAAACATGTTTGGGAGAAGATACCTGGCACTATTTAAAAAAAAAAAATGAAAGTGATAGTATATCTGAAGAAGATTCTCAATAAAAAAAAAAAATGAAAGTGATAGTATATCTGAAGAAGATTCTCAATAAATTGACAGCTTATTTGTAAATTAGTATCTAACATTTTTATTTAAGTAAATAAAAATGTTTATTTTTTAATACCTATTATAAAATCTTTTTTTTTCTTCCAATTTTCCAATTTTAAAATCCTACTGCAGCTTAAATTTGAGGGTAGCTTAAATTCGAAGTAATACAGTATAATACCAGTAATATGATAGTTAAGATAATAAAAAGTGATAAATTAGCACAAGCTGCAGAAATTACTTTATTTGACAAATGTTTTCAACCCTTTTTTGAGGCCATCAAATGTTTGTCAAATAAAGTAATTTCTGCAGTTTTGTGGTAGTTTTTCAATTTACTGTTTTATAGTAGTGTAGAAGCAAAGAGATGCAAAGATAGTTAAGATAAACAAACAATAGACAAAGCATAAACAATTAAGTAACATGAATTTTTAAATTCTATGAACTAATATATTTGGTCTTGTAACTTACAAATACACTAGATGTTTATGCTCCATATTTCAAAAAATTTCTGGTAAATATTTTATATAAAATCAAATTTTCATAAATCAGATATATGTAAATGGAGGATATGATTACTCTTATTAAGCAATTGTTTTATAATTTTTAAAAATGCATAAAAATAATCATAGACCGTATTCTGAAAAGTGTATATCAATATCAATTATAAGTTATCTATTAAATAATTCAATTACTTTAAAATAAATATAATTAATAAATATTTTATATGTATTTTATAGATTTTGCTACAATTATATAAGATAATTTCAATAAAGCTATAATATTCAATATATAAATGGATGATGCACAACACAACTTTAAATGAAAAAAGTTGTGCTGTTAACAACTTTAAGTTTTTTCACTTAAAGTTGTGCTGTGCATCTTGATTTATATATTGAAACTACAAATGAAATGGCAGTAAATAGTAGCTATAATATTTGTTGTCATATTGCATACAGCAGTTTAAATTATATACAAATGTAGCTGAAATTATGATCTTTTAATTGTGGAAATTTTTGTTTCAAGAAATTCTTTTTCTCGACAATTTGCTTACCAGATCTTATAATTTTCTTTTAAAAAGGTCCAATAATCTACTCAACATTTTATTTTAAAAAAAGAGTATTGGTATAAAACTAAAACTTACCTTTTCCTTTTGTAACAGTCAGTATGTGATTTTCAAAAGACAAATCTCTAGAGTTGCTGAAATTATGATCTTTTAATTGTGGAAATTTTTGTTTCAAGAAATTCTTTTTCTCGACAGAACCTGATAATAATTACCAAAACTATTTATGAATATTCTTAATTAAAATTAGTTTCTAACTGTATATTATCATTGGTGGATTGGTTTTGCAATATTCATTGTGATTGGATAAATACAAGAAAATGAAATATATGATGATACAAAATAAATGGCATTTTAGTGGTTTCTCTTTGATTGGGAGAAGGCAAAAGTAACAGTATCTAACATCCCTATTAAATTCTTATTTTTCAGAAAAGTCTTAGAAATTAAATGCTTCCAAATGTTTAATAACTCCTCTATAATGATACTGAAATCTGGTACACTATGATTAATCACACATAGTTGGATTCTGGTACACTAGTGTAAAAAAACATGAGCCTTTTTTTCTCATATTCTATTCATTCTCTTTTGTTTTCCATTTCATTTTATTATTATTCCTTTTTTGTCTGCTCTCATTGTATTAGCTTACATATTTTTAGTTTCTCCATTTTTGGCTGCTTAGCCTCCATTTTCCTTTGCATTGCAATGGTCACTTCATTCCTCCCATTTTCCATTTGGTTTGTTTTTCTGTAAATTACTATTCAGTCATTTGTCATCTCTTATTGAACGAAAATAACCATAAAACAATGTTATCTATTCAGGTTAAAATTCAAAATTATTTATTTAATTTCATCATAATAGCATTTTATAATCTATCATAATTTCTCTTTAGAAATACTATGAAAGTAGTCTGGATAATTAAGTTATTTGTCTTTATGCTAATTATTAGTAAACTGATAATGTATCTATCACCAACTTTATTCAAACAATATTAAAAGCTATGTTTCTGTTGGTCTTCTAGACAATTATTCTTTACTTTCATTTTTTAAAATAAATATAAGCAATTTTTATGAGTTTGAGATCTATATTTTATTTTTTACACTTGGAATCATCCCATCTGAAGTGCTCTGCATAGCCCAACCCTGATATCATTTCTAAATAAACTATACATATTCTTCTTATATTATGGGTACAGTATAAAAATTTTTGTATGTATATTTTTTATTACCTGATAATTTTAATACCGTACTGCTGTTATTTGGCTCTGAAAATGCTGAAATAATTTTATATACTGTGTTTAATATATTTGTGGTGGTCACTTGGGAACTATTTCTTGAGAAGAAATTGTTTTAACCTTTGGCACGGAATGATATAAAAAAGGGGTCCAAGTAGTTCCGAGGAGAATGAAAAGAGAACTGTTTTTTCTTTGTCTTCGCCTGAGGGGTTGACCAAGAAACGCATATGTTAAATAGCAATTATCCGAAGCCCGAAACTTCCTTGCTATCTGGATCTGAATATTTTTTATTGTGTTTGTTATATTAAAGTTGTTTGTTCATTTATAAAAACGGAATCAGTTAAGTCTTCAATATTTTTATCAACCACGGAATTGTTAGTTACACAATAACTGGTGACCCGAACGGAGCACAGGGACAACCTTTCACGCTTCATCCTTATTCATTGAAGGCTATTGTATACTTCCGAAACTATCCATCAACTGTGAAGAAACCAAGTGATTTTGTTGACTGAAGTAAGCAATTATTTTTTTTTTGCTACGCAAGTGAAATAATGACTGACAACTGAACACCCCAGACTGGTAACATTGCACGAGTTGCAGTAAAAGTTCCTCCATTCTGGCGAGCAAATCCAGAAATATGGTTCAGCCAGATGGACAGTCAATTTCAACTAGCCGGAATTAATATGGAAATAACGAAATTCTATCATGTAGTTTCAGCGTTACAACCAGAGGAGTGGCGGTAGTAGGCGATATCCTCCTTAATCCACAGACCGAGAACCCATACGCCATCATCCGGAACCATCTTTGCTCCCAATACTCCAATTCCGAAGAACAGCGTTTGAGAGATTTGATTTCCGGAATGCAGTTAGGCGATCGTAAGCCATCGCATCTCCTTCCTGAGATGCGCAGTAAAGTAGGGTCCCGAATAAGTGACGACCTGTTAAAATTTCTGTTCTTACAACGACTTCCGACTCACGTATAGAAAATCCTTGCCATTTAAAACGATAAACTCGACAAACTGGCAAATATGGCGGACGGATCATGGCAGCAGAAAACATTATTATTACAGTATACGAAGTAACGGCCGAAGAGCCGAAGATACGGATCTGCGAGCAACTCTAGCGGAAATTTCATCCTGCCTCGCACGTCTCGAAGCCCATTCTGGCTCTCGTTCCAGAGGATCGGACCATCGACGTCGTTCCTCCAGCCACAACGGGGAAATCCGGAGCACTGCTGGTATCACAAACGTTTTAAACAGCAAGCTACCAAATGACCAAACCATGCTCTTTCCAATAAGAAAATTAGGAGAGCCGTCACTCGATATGTCGGGTGACGGCACGAACAAAATCTACCGTCTGTACCTGTCTTTTTTTCCTTTATCAACAGATGACGTCAAACTCCATTCTTGAAGAATACTATGTGGCGGGGCTAAAGAAGCCTTCCACAGGTTGCCCACTTCTGCAGAGAGGTCAGCCGGACTGTAGAAAACAGGGATCAACGGGCCGGGCCCGGACCCAATGATAAATATTTTGAAGGGGACCCAATGATAAATATTTTCAAGACCCCGAGATTCGAACCCGGGTCCTCCAAAGTGGAAAGCCGAAGCGTTTCCACGCGGCCAATCCGGCCGACTGTCTATACCTGTCAGACAAATCAACTTCGTCAAAATATCTAGTTGAAACTCAGAGCCGGATTTGCATTTTTGGGGGCCCTAGGAAGAGCAAAACTTTGGGGATGCTAAAAATTCAAATCAGCTATGTATAATTTTAAAGGCTCCTTATAACTTTTAAGGAACCTTTAAAATTTTACTTTTTAACTAGCACTTTAATAAAAACTCATTTTTTCTTATTAAAAATTTATAAAAGTTGAAAACTGATTGATAGTTTTGGGGCCTCTAGAATCGGAGGGCCCTAGGATGCGGCCTAGTCGGGCTATAGGTAAATCCGGCCCTGTTGATACGGGAGCTGACGTCTCGGTTATTCTGCCCTCCGTCATGAAACGAATTCGTTTCCCCGCCAAGCTTCAACTGTTTACTGCAAACGGTACAGATAGGTGGTCAGTGCCTCTCAAACTCGACTTGGGCCTACACAGACAGTTCTATTGGCCCTTTATCATAGCCTCTGTCGCCATTCCGATCATCAGAGCTGATTTTTTACGCCATTTTGAACTGTTAGTGGACATTCGTTACGGATGTTTGATGGATCCACTGCAAATCTAAGCTCAAAAGAACGATCATCGCAAAGCTAGCAGGTATTAAGTCTGTTAGCGGTGATACAGAATTTCATCATCATCTCGCTGAATTTCCTGCACTTAAGGAAGCAGTTTCAACTATACGTCAAGTCAAACATAATATCCAACATTGTACAGAAATCAAGGGGCAGCCAGTTTTTGCAAGACCTCGACCCCTACCGCCGGATAAACTCAAAGCAGCTAAGCGGGAATTTGACTTCGTACAAATCGGTGTCTGCAGACCATCAAAGAGCTGCTGGGCGTCTCCACTTATATGGTCACAAAAAGTAACAGGAACTGGCGACCTTGCGGGGATTACAGAAAATTAAACAGCATTACAATACCCAATCGATACCCTGTTCCCCATATTTTGTACTGCCTTCAAGTCCTAGAAAGGGAAAAAATATTCTCAACGCTCGACTTAGAAAAAGCGTACCATTAAATTCCATTTACAAAAAGAAGACGTTACAAAGATGGCCGTGGTAACACCCTTTGGACTGTTAGAATTTTAATTCATGCGGCGTACCATTAAATTCCATTTACAAAAAGACGTTACAAAGATGGCCGTGGTAACACCCTTTGGACTGTTAGAATTTTAATTCATGCCTTTTGGATTATCTAATACAGCTGCCACATTCCAGAGATTTATCCACCATATTCTGGGAGATTTGGACTTTTGTATACCTTATTTCGAGGACGTGCTAATCGCTCCAGCATCCGAGACCCAATATATTCAATATCTTAGGCAGGTATTTGAATGTTTTTCTAGATATAATGACAGGCTAAACGCCTCGAAGTGTGTCTTAGGCCAATCATCAGTCAAGTTCCTTGGACACAGGATAACTCCATCGGGAATTACACCCTTACCTGAAAAAGTTTCAGCAATTGTAGACTTTCCACGGCAAGAAACGGTCAGAGAACTTCGCCGTTTTCTCGCCATGCTCAATTTTTACCGGCGTTTTATTCCCGGCGCTGTGAGATCTCAAGCTCCACTTAACGAGTAACTTAAAGGAGCCAAAAAGAATGACAAGAGACCTGTTGACTGGACAGGAGAAGTTATAACAGCTTTCAGCAAGTGCAAAAAGAACTCATCAGAAGCCACCATTTTATATCATCCATCATCAAATGCCCTTCTAGCCGTCGTGATTGATGCATCGGATATGGCCATGGGCGCCACCCTTCACCAGTAATCCGACAAGGGGGAGCAACTATTCGCCTTTTATTCAAAGAAGTTGACACCCGCACAACAAAAAATATAGAGATATTAACAGAAATAACAGAAATATGACAGGGAATTATTGGCCGCATATGTCAATAAAATATTTTCGACATATGGTGGAAGGCCGCACCTTTGTTTTGTTCACTGGCCACAAACCGCTTATATATGCATTTAGACAAAAAGAGGACAAGTGCTCTCCACGACAGCTATGCTAGTTGGTTAGTTAGTTAGTTAGTTAGTTAGTTTTATTACACCGCCATATCCTCAGGGGATATTCTGTATCTGGCGGCGGCCATTTATAGCTCCCATCACAGGCTACCCAGTACCCATGATGGGGTCAACCGTGTTGAAGGATGGGGTTCAACAGGCCGGGCCCGGACCCCTCCTGAAAAACTGGAGATGTGGGACCCGGATTTGAACCCGGATCCTCCAGGGTTGTAAGCCATGAGGTGTGGGATACGGATTTGAACCCGGATCCTCCAGGGTGGTAAGCGCTATGCTAGTTGGACTTTATTGGTCAATTTCAGACGGATATTTTTCATCTTAAAGGAAATGATAATGTCGTAGCTGATGCACTGTCTCGTATTCACATTACAGTGATCCACACACCGTCATCGATAGATTTCCAATAGATGACCCAGGAACAGAAAAGTGAAAGAGAGTTACAGAACATTTTGTCATCAAAAACAGCTACAGTTACAGCATCTCCAGATTGGTGATCCTCCTAGTACTTTATACTGCGATGTTTCTACAGGTCGCATTCGCCCTTTCGTTCCCAAGTCTTTTAGAAGGGAAGTGTTCAATAACCTGCATTCCTTTTCACATCCTGGAGTTCGAGCGTCTTTAAAATTAACGGAAGAGAGATACGTTTGGCCATCAATGAGCAGTAGCGCCGAGACGGCGGGGAAGAGGAGACAAATTCCCCGGGCCCGTAGAAGATTGAAGGGCCCGGGCCGCTTCCTAACAATAAGAATATTATATATATGGGCACAAAACCTGGTTCGTACCGGGGCCAGGGATTTCTCTCGGCACCACTTCAATGAGATCGTATGTGAAGGCATGGGCTCGTTCGTGGGTGCGGTGCCAACAGTCCAAAATTTCTCGTCATACCAGGAGCAAAATCGGCACATTTATACCTCCTAGCGCTCGATTCGAGCACGAGGAGGACCTCTTCCTCCGTCAGAAGAATTTCGTTATTATCTCACCTGTATGGATCGGTTTTCCAAATGGCCGGAAGCATTCCCGTTGAAGACAGTTCAGCACACAAAGTAGCGAGTGCATTTTATACTGGCTGGATTTCCCGTTTTGGACCCCACTTCGCTTGACAACGAACCAAGGAGCGCAATTTGAGTCATCACTATTCAATGCTTTTACCAAGTTCCAAAGAAAGCTCGTAATCACACCTCCCCTTACAACCCCGCAGCTAATGGACAAATCGAGAGATTTTTTTTATTAAGAGATTTTCCGCTATGTGATGGCTTCTTGAGCAGTCTCAATTGCGGATCTCCGCTGTACAATTATGCTATGCCGCGGTAGCTCTACAGAGTATAATAACAACAGAATATTCAGCAATTAAATTACAAAATATTAACTTTAAATAGCAAACTATATGGGTTATTGAAAATTAACACCGATTATGAGGTAGATGAATAATGTTAGTAGGTTAATTACATAAAAAATTATATCAGTAGCATCTTATCAGCTACGGTTAGTAATGTTGTTGTGATTAGTAAAGATTAGTTAAATATATAAAAGTTCAAACGTTAAACAATAAGCGAAGTGGGGCCGCCTGGAGATAATTTTAATAAAATGAATTTAAATGGAGATAATTTTAATAAAAGGTAGATCAGATTTAGAACAGGGCCAAGAAAGTCTAAGTTCGTTACAAATTAGTTCGAGGGACAGTCTCTGATCATCAAATTTAGCACAGTTAAATAAGATGTGATCGATGTTTTCGGTTACCTGACAGGAATCACATTGATTAGTGTGATAGTGTCCAAGAGGATATAGGTAGCTTTTCGTCGGAAAATGTCCTGAAAGAAACTGGGAGACTATCGGATCGATGATGATATGTTTGTTTATGAGTCGTTGGTTCACATCGGGAAGGAAAGAATGTAGAACTGTCCCCTTCGAAGACGTGTGCTAAGAATCCTAGCAGGACGAAACATTTTGATCGAAAATACAGCACTTGATGCTTGTAGTTGAGATCATGTTATACCAGATAAGAGAAGAATCGAGACAGGCTTCTCTGGCTAGCTGATCTGCTCTCACGTTGCCGGGATGAGCCGAGTGACCTCGGATCAAGGTGAGAGAAATAGAATTTTGATGATGATGAATAAAATTTTTCTTCTTACCGGAATCAATCAGTGGGTTTTTGTTACGGAAAGTCTGGAAAGAATCTTACTGTTTTGCTATCGGTGATGATGTTAAATTTAATCTGATAAGTATAAGAAGGCTGGATGGCTGAGTGGTAACGCTGTCGGCGTGCTACGCAGGAGGACCCGGGTTCGCGTCCCGGGTCTGGTCCTGCATTTTTTCGGGATACTGGGCCCGTCACGGTGATCCCCGTCCTTCACCATCTGGTCCCCCTCCACGGGTGGGTGCAGCCCGTGGTTGGAACTGACCCCGCCCCCTTAGTAATCTCGCACCCCGGCTGCAATACTGCCATAAGTCAGAAACAGTAATTTTACAGAAGAGCCTGTCACAGTTTTGGGTGCGGCCATGCTCTACCGACCCTATAGGAATTTCTTCACTAGGGACAGCCCCCCGGGGGCCTGGGTAGGGCATCGTTCCCAGGCCGACCGGTTGTTGCTGCAGGACCATTCTATAGAAAGTCAAACGAGGTCCGTGGCGATTTATCCGGCTAGGAATTCCCGCGGCTGTCTACTCGGATGAACCACTCCCTTTCGACGAGCCGCTGTTCACACCAACCCCCGCACAAGCCAGACATAGTGTGGGGGGCCTCTTCGCCTGGACATCAAACTCTAGGAGCCACTTAGTCAGTCCCTGTCACTATGGATGTATCGGCCCGGCTGCAAAACAGACACAGGCATAGTGACAGCCGTAAGCCCTCTCGCCACGACAAGGCGGGCCCCACTCGAGCGGGATCCGAGTGGGGCCCGCCTTGGATTAGATTTCTGAAAGAAATGCTGATGTTTTTCTCACGTGATTATTATCATTGTATTTCAACTTGATTGGCTGCAAGAGTTCATTGGCTTTGTTTGCTGCATTGGGCTAAACAATGTCAATATGAAAATTAGCTAGATTCATTCTGAAGGACTGAACTGAATTCCGGATTTTATTCCAGTTTTTTCACAAGTCTTGGTTTGAACTTTAATTTTTCGGCCAACTATCAAGTCTGGGCAGTCTGCAGTGGATTATTAAATGATTCTGCTCATTATTCATTGATAATTGGAATAAGGAATAAAACAAGAAAATAAAGCTTTTACATGTTTAAGTTGTATAATTATAATTAAAACATTTATCATTTTTAATAATATTTAATAAAGAAAAATTTAAATATAAGAAAATTGTACACAATTATTTATAACAAAATATTTTTCATAGACTATCATAACAGCTAAAACATTATGATACATTACTAAAATCATTTTCCTTTGATACTCTTATGCATGCCGAACATCTATAGTTTTTATGTTATCTTCTCTAGATCCAACTTCATCTTCATTTATTGTTAAAATACTACATGGTAAGTTTTGGCTGGTCGAACGTTCGTTTTTTGGTTCCATCTATAATTAGTAAGTTACACTGATTTCAGAGTATGTTAAAATTATTCGCTTATTTTCTTAATTATTCTATATTTCGATGAAAAATCGAATACTTTAATTGGTTTATTTTGAAATAAATTGAAAAAATCATACACATAGACTCCCGATTAATTGTTGTAGTCGTAAAATTAATTTTCTCCGGATAACCGATTCCCAGATAATCCGCAAAATATTCAAAAAATCAGTATTATGGACAATATGCGCCACTTAATATTAAAAAATAAATTGAATTCATACATTGATTCGAATATTCCGTTTATTGAAAAAGGAAAAAAAAACATCTATTTACTTGTTCGGTTAGTTAGATTAAGCCGCCATATCCTCATGGGATATTCTGTATCTGGCGGCAGCCACTTATAAAACCCATCACAGGCTGGCCAATACCCATGATGGGGTCAACCGGATGGTTGAAGGATGGGATTCAACGAGCCGGGCCCCTCCTGAAAAACTGGAGGTGTGGGACCCGGATTTGAACCCGGATCCTCCAGGGTGGTAAGCCAAAGCTTTACCACGCGGCCATTCTATTTACTTGTAATGTTTACAAAATATGTAATTTTAATTTGATTCCCAATTTGATTAAGTATTTTGTCTGTTGACAAAATACTTAATCAAATTTACAGTGTCTATTCTGTAAGAATACTAATTGACGGGCGAAACAAGTACTGTATTTCCGCAGGCTGCCCACTCCTACGGAAGTGTCAGCTGGATTGTGGAAGATGGGGATCGATGGGCCGGAACCGGAGATCATGATAAACATTTTCAAGGGGTGGGACCCGAGATTCAAATCCAGGTTCTCCAAAGTGGAAAACTGAAGCGTTTCCACGCAGTCAATCTGGTTGACCGACCGTCACCATATCCTAGAACCAGATTTGAACCTGAATCTTCCTGGTAAGCTAATGCTTTACTACGCGGCCATCCGATCGACTTTGATCGCCACTTATCTAACTTGTAAGATATATCAATAATTAAGAAATGAATCTGAGGAGTTTAAAAATCCTTCAGCTATTGCATGTAAGATTAAAGAAAAATATATAATTAAACATTACTTCCAGGTTACGAATTAACCCTGTTTAATCCATAATCCGGAAGTGATGTTGAATTATTAATTTAATTTGAAATGACTCATATAGCTCCATATTGACATAGTAGAGCCCAAGTTTTTATTTGGCTAGGTTAATTAGATTACGCCGCCATATCCTCATGGGATATACTGTATCTGGCGGCGGCCAACAGCTAGGAGCAATGCTTGGAAATTATTGCAATACTTGGAAAACCCAAGTTGATGGTGGAGAATTTTTCCGTCTCTAAAGAAGTATACGAAGGCAGTGCCGACACTGTTGTTATTGCGATCTCCGTCCGTAAAGATGAAGTGTGGACTGGAAAGTTGAGAGATTTCATCGACAGTTGAAATCAACAATCATGGTCACAACACTACTCAGTGGACAACAGTCTCTCCTGAAAAACTAGCGGTGTGGGACCCGGATTTGAACCCGGATCCTCCAGGGTTGTAAGCCAAAGCTTTACCACGCCGTAAAGATGAAGTGTGGACTGGAAAGTTGAGTGATTTCATCGACAGTTGAAATCAACAATCATGGTCACAACACTACTCAGTGGACAACAGTGTTGCCTATAATATTATTAGATTTCAGAGCTGCCAGGAAGGAAGACCTACAAGCTACAACAGCGATGTTGTATGGAGTCCCAATTTGACTACCCGGTGAATTTTTGTGCCCTTCAACCAATAGTCCTGACCCATCAACCTTCATTGGTAAACTACGAAAGGTGATTCAACAACTTCTTCCACCTCCTTTGCAGTTTCATGGTCAACAGGCAGTATTTATTCGTCAGCAAAGACTTATCCACCTGTAGTCATGTTTTCCTGCGTACTGATACAATTAAGAAAAACCTGCAACCTCCATATGAGGGTCCATACGAAGTTTTATATCGAAGTGACAAAGTTTTTAAAATCATGGTCCGAGGGCGTCCCACGAATATGAATATAGACCGATGAAACCAGCATACACCGAAAAAACCGACATAGATCACTCCATCCGTAAAAATCAAGCTGCCGAAACTAAAAATGTATCGATTTCTAGTCTTTCAATCTTTCAAACAAAATTTCCAACTGATAACACTCTCCCACCAGTGAGGACAACATGTTCCGACCCCGAGTGCATTTTAACCCGAAGTACTTATAAACATCTCGCTATCGCTGGCGGGGGCTACCTGCAGTCACTTTTTTTTTTTTTTAACAGATGACGCCACTTTCCACTCAGTAAGAGTACTAAGTGGCGGGGCGAAACAAGCCCTTCCACAGGCTGCCCACCCCTGCGGAGGGGTCAGCCGGATTGTGGAGGACGGGGATCGACGGGCCGGGCCCGGACCCCATGATAAATAGGATTGTGGAGGACGGGGATCGACGGGCCGGGCCCGGACCCCATGATAAATATTTTCAAGGGGTGGGACCCGAGACTCGAACCCGGGTCCTCCAGAGTGGAAAGCCGAAGCGTTTCCACGCGGCCAATCCGGCCGACTGTGGCAGTCACTTGATCTGTATATTTTTAATAGAGAGCTTCAGCAACACAAACGTGCAGTACGAGAATGATGTAGAACGCTAGAATGACGAAATCTGGCGTCATTTTGAATCGTCACTAAAAATTCTTCACGTCGAAACGTGAGTTAAGGATAGATTCTATATTAACGTCATTCGTTTGCGTTCTACACGTCGAAAAGTTTTTATTACATTAGCATTAGGTTAGTTTGAATTATGCTGCCAAATCACACAAACTTCGTGTGATTTGGCAGCATATTCTTTGTGTCACAAAGAATATATTTAGAACACTTAGAGTCCTTAATAAGCTAATCCATGATGGTGTCAATTGGAAAGGTGAAATAGGAGTTCAGTGAGACTAACCCGGACTCCTCCAGAAAAATCTGGAGATGAATCAAATCCTCTAAGGTGGTAAGTAACTGATTTATCACGCGACCATTCAGCCGATTTTATTATATTAAGTTTCTGAAATGTGGACCACGTCAGTGATATATAAATTCATTTTTTTTATGTTTGATCCATCTCAATAAAGAATTTTATATTGTTGTGCTATATAGTAATTTATGCAAATTTTCAATAATTTTATGATTACTAAATGGCGCCAGTGATCGACAGAATTGGTTATGTGAAAACGCTATGCTTTGCATTATAGCAGGGCTGCCCAACCAGTCGATCGCAAGTCTCCGACCATTTTCCGATTAACTGGCTTGTTAAACTTTCATTTTACAATACGTAGTAAAGGTGGTCTGTGTTCTTATTGAAACAAGAAAATTGAGGTTATCCATAAGTGTTTTCGTTCTTAGTGTCTTTTATCATTTATTAAATAATAACAGATTAGATTAATCGGTAGAATCTATCTTCTATATTATAATTAGTCAAACGTGGCTGGCTAGAATCCCTTTTTTGGACGAATCACTGTACCGATTTCTATAAATAGAGTATCGTTAGAAAGGTCCAATTTTCGGATATCTGCGACAAATGATCATTTTTTTATTTGGCCATTTCTTAGGGCCCTAGGGGCCGAATTTTTATTTTATGAGAATAAGCATCAATAGATGGCGCTAAGTGTTAAAGAAAGGGGCAACAGATAACTTACCTGCATTAATAATATTGGGTTTTTACAGAATTACTTACTAGTTAGTTAAAAGAATTATTACACCTTATTTAACCTTTTCATTGGATATTTTATTTTAAAGGAAATTTTATGTTGAATTTGCAGGTAAGCCTGTTCTACATCCCTAATTACGATGGCTATATATTACATTACTCAAATAAAATTTTCTTATATTTTATCACACAAAGAAATTATAACCATTCATCATGCTGTAACTAACTCCCTTCAAGGGGTGCAGCCCCACCCCACAGGGACCCCGGTGCCCGTGGGAAGATGAGGAGACCCCGGTGCCCGTGTGGAGATGAAACTGGGTGCAGCCCACAGGGAATATGAAACCGGGCCCCACATGCCCTGGCCCATTGGGGTAGGCCTCCATGGGTCCCATCCGACGGGGGCCTGTTGATTCCTGGTGGGTGCAGCCTCACCTCACAGGCTGTGGGCCCACCCGGAAGATGAAACCGTCTCCCATGGGCCTGAAGCCCATTGGGGTGGGGCTCCCCACGGACCCACCCGTGGAGTAGTGCCGTCGGGGGCACGGCGCCCGTGGGGTGCAGCCTCCACGGGCTCTCGTGCAATTACTACATATTTGAACTAATGCTTAATAAAATATATAGTAAATAAATTTGCAAGATAAGCTATTATTATACAATATGCTGTTATAAAAAGCATTATAAGATTACATCACAATAGGATATTTCCGCTCATTTATATGACTGGGAAATTTCTAGTATAATAATATATCAAAAATAACAAATGAAGATTATTTCGATGAGTAAGCAAAAGTTTGTTGGACAAATGCGTTTACAGATTCAAATGTCTTTTCTTTTTTTATTATTACTCAGATCCGGACAACAGTACAGTATATTGTTGTTCGGCACATTAAATTTATTAAAAAATAAAATTCTTCAATTATTTTAAGTTTTTTCTTTTTTAACCATAATTATGAGCTTAAAAAAATTAAAACTTATCATCATCATGATGAATGGGAACTTGATTTCTTTTTCCCATGATTATTGGCAAATGCTCTTGTCTAATATGTAATTCAGTTGTTGCTATTCCAAAAAAGGGAATTATCGAAAGACATTTTCGAACAATGCACTCCAGTTATGAAAATGAATATCCGAAAGACTCTGAAATAAGCAGAGCAAAAATTATAGATTTAAAATCGAATTTACATTCACAACAGAATATGTTCGTAAAAATTTTAAGATCATCTCTTTCGTCATATAATCCAAATTTTGAATCAATTGCAAAATCTACACAATGTCAAATATCGGATTAAAATTTTTGTTCATGTACCCGCGTATTCATAGTTATTTTCATATTTTCATGTTATGAAGATTTCTTTATTTTATTTTATAAATTTTGAATTATATAGATGACATGGCTATTTTTGTACTTTTATTCCCTGGATATCGGTAGATCGAATTAAATTATTAAAATGTTAAGTAGGTAATTCAAAAAAGGATTGTGAATTACCTACTTAACTTGTGAAGAAGAGAACACGGGAAATTTGAAAGACAAACCAATGACGTTAAACGAAAAATTAAAAAAAGCGATTCACTGAAAGAAAAAGGTACTACGTTGTTCAACTAGCCTAAGTTCTAGCTTGAGCAAGATTGTGAAGCAAGAATTATAGTTATTTGACTCAACAGGAAATCGATCAAGATTATAAAACTGGGCAAGGCTCTGAAAACAATTCCTCCATCATCAGGTGAAGCAAAAAGAGCATTTTTTGTTGCCTGTTTGTTTATTAACAAAGCTAAGAACTAGGCTGAGCGATAAGAGCATTGATTGTTTGTTTCCTCAAATCATACATTAAGAATGAGTGATGAATATTTTATTTGTATTTTGTAGTTCGAATTGTAAATTAGTCATATATAAAGGAATATAAATTTTGGAATTTATTAATATCCTATTTTTGTATATTTTTTATTAATATTAATTATAAATAACTACTTTTATAGATTTTATTAATCCCGGGAATGAAAAAAAGCCGGGAAATCAGAAACACTAGTCAAGACGAGGACGAAACTCCTCTTCACATTTTGTGTGAATGTGTGGCCCTTTCTTGACTTAGGCATGATCTTTTTGGGATGTATTTTCCTGTTCCAGAAGATCTTGCTACTGTCCCATAGAGGAAAATACTGTCTTTTGTTTTAAAGATGAGATTTCTTCTGGGATGATTTGATTGAGGGTGCACAATAGACCATTGGTGGTTGCGGTGCTTGGGCTGCGTAGGCTCCCCTTTTACATCTAATCTTATCTAATATGGTCTCTTCTAAGTTTTAATATGAAAAAAATAAAGTTCAAAATATTCTAAAATTTTAATTTATTGAGTTCCAAATAAAACTAAAACTTTTGAATAAACATTCATAGAAGTATTAACTTAAAACTGTCATTTATCTATATAGAGTTTTATAACAACAATGCCAAAAAATTGGAAAATGTAAAAAAAAAAAAAAATCTTCAGTTTTTCATATATTAGTGTCTTCATTCCATTTAGAGAAATTAATAACAGCTAAACATTTAATATTAGGATTATAATTTTTAAATAATTTTTTAAATTAAAATATAAATTAGGGAAGATATAAACAACTTCATATTTTGTAAAGACAGTAGTCTCAATTTGTATTCAAACAATATATAAATATATCAATTTTCAATATAAAAATTCAAAAAAACAATAATTATGTAATCTAAAAAAATAATGACTATGAATTCAAATGTAAGAAAACATTAATGTTTTCGATAATTTCCATTTCCTATTCATAATAATTTACTTACCAACTGTTGTATAAACTTCACAACTATCTATGATATGATAATTAAATTTTATGTTAAAAACAGTTAAAAATCCTAACTTGAAGAGTTACTTTTATACCATATTTTTAGGCGTGATTACTGGATACCACACACTGAGTGGAAAAGCTTTGTTTTATTTTTATTTAATCTAAATATTTTTTCTAGTTCGAAGTGATTTTGAAAAACAAAATCGAATCAACCAGCCACGGACTCGGATGTTCGTGTTCTACTCAAGCGTATTAAACGAATATGATGTCGTATACATGTGACGCTATTTGGGGAAGTTAAGGGAAGTAATTACTTGCTGAAGCAGATTTCTTCTACAAACGCACGCATAGAACGTAAACTCATTGACGTCATTTTTCTTTGCGTTTACGTTCACGTCAACGTCTTGCTGATGAAGTCAGTTAAGTCTTCAATATGCGTGCGTTTGTTGAAGAAATCTGCTTCAGCAAGTAATTACTTCCCTTAACCCCCAAATAGCGTCACATGTATACGACATCATATTCGTTTAACTAAACGAACGTTCGTTTCGTTTAACGCTTCGATTCGTTTAACGCTTGCGTAGAACATGAACATCCGAGTCTGTGGCTGGTTGATTCGATTTTGTTTTTCAAAATCACTTCGAACTAGAAAAAATATTACGATTAAATAATTTATCAATCACGGAATCATAACTTATACAATATATTTAACAAATGGAACAACTAGAAGTTTCTTATTTTTCAGATTATAAATGAAATTTTTTGTTCAAAATGGATGTATTTTTTGCACTGAAACTACTGCCATTTTGAAATACTACCATATGTTAACTAATTGTATAATTTTACATAATATTGGTTGTTAGAGCTGCTATTCTATCATACTGTTAAAAATTATTGAAGAGTTTTTAAAATTTCATGAAATTCAAATATGAAATTTCACTTTCACAAGTATGAATGTTTGTAATTAATGCCTTTCCCATTTATAAACATTTTTGGGATCTGTACCAGTTCATAAAATCAGGAGTCCATTGTACAGAGTTGGCCATAAATTGCATAACATCCCATTTATTTCATAAGTATGATATATATTGTCACTTCCTTTATATCATAATATGGATTGAACATTGTGTATCAGGAATATCAGTATGCACACCATTGTTATTGTATTACAACTAAAAACAATGTGCATAACAAATGCTTTCATTCCTTATAGCAGCAGATTACAATTGCTACTTCCTATTAAATCTATGTATTTTATGACATTATTCAGTACAACTAGATTTATGGGATAAGCTAGTAATATTATCTGAAAATTTAAATGAATTTGAGAAAGTATTTTTGCTACAAAACAGTAAGTTAAATTTCATTGAAAATTATATAATATATTATAGCATATGATAAATGCATAATTTGATTTTGTTTAGAAGGTTGTAGGGGTTATGTAAGTAAACATATTTACATCCTAACTGATAGTCAGGCTGCTCTTAAAGCGCTTGATTATTCCCGCTTTGTTTCTAAGCTTGTTTGGGAATGTTGTCTTTTCATTGAGGAACTGGCTACCAAGAACAGGGTGCAGCTTGTTTGGGTGCCAGGGCACAAAGGGATTGTGGGCAATGAGGTTGCTGATGTGCTTGCCAAGGAAGAGGGGAAGGGGCTTTCCACACCTTTTTCGGACTGAACCTGCCCTGGGCATAGGACCTGATGCATTTGGGTGGGTCATCAAGGACTAGTTGGCCTGGAGGTCTATTTCTGATCTTAGGCAGGTGAAGGCTTTCATTTTGAGTTGTTCTGCTCAACGAACTAAAGAGTTGCTTTCACTGAATAAACATGAAGTTAAGATTATTACAGGGCTCCTCATGGGCACTGTCACTTTAGTAGACATCTTCACTTGATTGGAATTGTTAATAGCCCTATTTGTAGATGTCAGGACTAGTGTTTCTTTCCCGGGAAATGGTAAGATTTTCACACATTTTGTATTCCCGGGAATTATAGTTGGTTCCCGAGAATTCCCGGGTACTAACGCGCAGATACAAAAAATGATAAAATATAATTAAATAAATCCCAAAGACTGTACGAGAGTTATTTATCAAAGAATTTGATAATCGGCAATATGGAAAAGCATGTGGGCGTGATTTACTAACAGAGTTGCACTCACTTTTGATCATGGATTTGTGATCATCCTAATTGATTTGTGAGTATGACAGGTGTTGTCAACTTGGTTGGTTAGTTGACTTCATAAGAAGGAAAAGAAGTAAACATAAAATTCTGAGTATGACAGCTGTTGTCAACTTGGTTGGTTAGTTGACTTCATAAGAAGGAAAAGAAGTAAACATAAAATTTGCATTATTTTAAATTAAATTATTAAAATGTTAAGTAGGTAATTCAAAAAAGGATTGTGAATTACCTACTTAACTTGTGAAGAAGAGAACACGGGAAATTTGAAAGACAAACCAATGACGTTAAACGAAAAATTAAAAAAAGCGATTCACTGAAAGAAAAAGGTACTACGTTGTTCAACTAGCCTAAGTTCTAGCTTGAGCAAGATTGTGAAGCAAGAATTATAGTTATTTGACTCAACAGGAAATCGATCAAGATTATAAAACTGGGCAAGGCTCTGAAAACAATTCCTCCATCATCAGGTGAAGCAAAAAGAGCATTTTTTGTTGCCTGTTTGTTTATTAACAAAGCTAAGAACTAGGCTGAGCGATAAGAGCATTGATTGTTTGTTTCCTCAAATCATACATTAAGAATGAGTGATGAATATTTTATTTGTATTTTGTAGTTCGAATTGTAAATTAGTCATATATAAAGGAATATAAATTTTGGAATTTATTAATATCCTTCTTTTGTGTATTTTTTATTAATATTAATTATAAATAACTACTTTTTTAGATTTT